>JAANDG010000864.1:0-44658 GCA_036852015.1 Pelodera strongyloides | reverse complement strand
AGATGCTGAACGAGTTTAAAACGAGGTCAAAATCTTGCCACAGGGTTTTTTTTGTATATGAAAACCGTGTGGCAAGATGCTGAACTAGAGCTAAAACGAGGTCAAAATCTTGCCACAGGGTTTTTCGGACTCGGAAAACCGCAAATGAGTTAAAAAAAAACTTCTTGCCACAGGGTTTTTTTAAAAACCGTGTGGCAAGATGCTGAACGAGTTAAAAAGGATTCAAAATCTTGCCACAGGGTTTTTCGAACTCGGAAAACCGTGTGGCAAGAGCTGAACGAGTTTAAAACGAGGTCCAACATCTTGCCACAGGGTTTTTCGACTCGGAAAACCGTGTGGCAAGATGCTGAACGAGTTAAAACGAGGTCCAAATCTTGCCACAGGGTTTTTGTATACGAAAAACCGTGTGGCAAGATGCTGAACGAGTTAAAAACGAGGTCAAAATCTTGCCACAGGGTTTTTCGACTCGGAAAACCGTGTGGCAAGATGCTGAACGAGTTAAAAACGAGGTCCAAATCTTGCCATAGGGTTTTTCGACTCGGAAACCCGTGTGGCAAGATGCTGAACGAGTTAAAACGAGGTCCAAATCTTGCCACAGGGTTTTTGTATACGAAAACCGTGTGGCAAGATGCTGAACGAGTTAAAAACGAGATCAAAATCTTGCCACAGGGTTTTTGTATATGAAAACCGTGTGGCAAGATGCTGAACGAGTTAAAACCGAGGTCAAAATCTTGCCACAGGGTTTTTGTATACGAAAACCGTGTGGCAAGATGCTGAACGAGTTAAAAACGAGGTCAAAATCTTGCCACAGGGTTTTTCGACTCGGAAAACCGTGTGGCAAGATGCTGAACGAGTTAAAAACGAGGTCAAAATCTTGCCACAGGGTTTTTCGACTCGGAAAACCGTGTGGCAAGATGCTGAACGAGTTAAAAACGAGGTCAACATCTTGCCACAGGCTTTTTGTATACGAAAACCGTGTGGCAAGATGCTGAACGAGTTAAAACCAGGTCAAAATCTTGCCACAGGGTTTTTCGACTCGGAAAACCGTGTGGCAAGATGCTGAACGAGTTAAAAACGAGATCAAAATCTGAAAACCGTGTGGCAAGATGCTGAACGAGTTAAAACGAGGTCCAAAGCTTGCCACAGGGTTTTTCGACTCGGAAAACCGTGTGGCCAGATGCTGAACGAGTTAAAAACGAGGTCCAAATCTTGCCACAGGGTTTTTGTATACGAAAACCGTGTGGCAAGATGCTGAACGAGTTAAAACGAGGTCAAAATCTTGCCACAGGGTTTTTCGACTCGGAAAACCGTGTGGCAAGATGCTGAACGAGTTAAAAACGAGATCAAAATCTGAAAACCGTGTGGCAAGATGCTGAACGAGTTAAAACGAGGTCCAAATCTTGCCACAGGGTTTTTGTATACGAAAACCGTGTGGCAAGATGCTGAACGAGTTAAAACGAGGTCCAAATCTTGCCACAGGGTTTTTCGACTCGGAAAACCGTGTGGCAAGATGCTGAACGAGTTAAAAACGAGGTCCACATCGAGTTAAAACGAGGTCCAAATCTTGCCACAGGGTTTTTGGCTACGAAAACCGTGTGGCAAGATGCTGAACGAGTTAAAAACGAGGTCAAGATCTTGCCACAGGGTTTTTGTATACGAAAACCGTGTGGCAAGACGCTGAACGAGTTAAAACGAGGTCCAAATCTTGCCACAGGGGGTTTTTCGACTCGGAAACCCGTGTGGCAAGATGCTGAACGAGTTAAAACGAGTTCAAAATCTTGCCACAGGGTTTTTGTATACGAAAACCGTGTGGCAAGATGCTGAACGAGTTAAAACGAGGATCAAGATCTTGCCACAGGGTTTTTGTATATGAAAACCGTGTGGCAAGATGCTGAACGAGTTAAAACCAGGTCAAAAGCTTGCCACAGGGTTTTTGTATATGAAAACCGTGTGGCAAGATGCTGAACGAGTTAAAACCAGGCCAAAATCTTGCCACAGGGTTTTTCGACTCGGAAAACCGTGTGGCAAGATGCTGAACGAGTTAAAAACGAGGTCAAAATCTTGCCACAGGGTTTGTCGACTCGGAAAACCGTGTGGCAAGATGCTGAACGAGTTAAAACGAGGTCCAAATCTTGCCACAGGGTTTTTGCATACGAAAACCGTGTGGCAAGATGCTGAACGAGTTAAAAACGAGATCAAGATCTTGCCACAGGGTTTTTCGACTCGGAAAACCGTGTGGCAAGATGATGAACGAGTTAAAACGAGGTCCAAATCTTGCCACAGGGTTTTTCGGGTCGGAAAACCGTGTGGCCAGATGCTGAACGAGTTAAAAACGAGATCAAGATCTTGCCACAGGGTTTTTGTATATGAAAACCGTGTGGCAAGATGCTGAACGAGTTAAAACCAGGCCAAAAGCTTGCCACAGGGTTTTTCGACTCGGAAAACCGTGTGGCAAGATGCTGAGTGAGAAACGCGATCAAAATCTTGCCACAGGGTTTTTCTACTCGGACTGTTGGTAGGCGTAGCTGATTGTGAGTGAAACGTTTGGCTCCGGTCCAAACGGTCTATGCACTACGCAAGTATGCAAATGACGATTCTCAGGCCATGCTCAAAAAGTCATTTTTTTTTTATTAAAATCATGTTTATAAAAATAGTTATTACTCAATTTTAGGTCAATGAAATGGACAGGAAACGCCCGAGCTCCCAAGACACGTATTTTGTGCGTATTTTACTAAAAGAAAGCTTATCATGAATCCTTCTGTTTTTCGAGAACTTTTGGCATGCGCATTTCAATAAAGTGGTATTCACATACACATTCCATAACACTGGCTTTAAAATCTCCATGCAATGATGCCAAAGCTATTCAACTCCGCTGATCACTCAACATATATTTCTGATTGTAATAATGCTTACAATTAGAAGGAATCGAGGGAATTATTTGATCATAGGAAATGGGTGAATCCATTTGGTGACGGTTCACTGGTTCGTGGGCCAGCGGCCAGCCCATCTGGTGACCTCTTCGTTACCATGTGGTGACCAATTTTCAACGAAAACCGTCACCAACCGGTCACGAATCAGTCATCAGATGGTTTTTTGGTGACGCTCCAACGACGGTTTTTCGTGGTTTGGGCAATTATTTCGTTTTCCTGTGAATAAGGGAAATGCGCAATGTGTGTTTTTACAATTAGTTTACAATCAGGGCAATGAAACAGGAGTGATGTGTAGAATGTCAAAAGGTTTCTTGTTGTAGAAAACTTCGACTTTTTTATCTACACACAGGACAACAAATGATAAGACAGCAGCATAAGCAGCCAACTTTATTAGAAGCTGTTTCACAAAAGAGCATAAAATCAAAGAAAAATGAAATAATTGCCGAAACCACAGAAAAACCGTCGTTCACTAAATGATTTTTATCGAAAAACTATCTGGTGACTAGTTTGTGACCACTTCGTAAATATCATGACGGTTTTCGATGAAACTTGGTCACAATTGGCCTCAAAATAGGTTGGTTCACGAAAAACCAGTGAACTGTCACCAAATGGGTTCACCTATAGTTGCCTATAATGCAGTCGATACCGTAGAACAGAAAAAAATCGTGCGGGTATAAACTTGTAGAGAACGCACGGAATTTGGCTCCGCCCAAGCGGCAAGATTTTGAAGCGGCAACACAGAAGGTCGCGAGTACCAATTTAGTACCGGTTTAATACCAAATTAGCCGGGTTAAAAACCACAGTTTGTCCCGTTTAAAATTGGGGCTAGACTGGCCGAAGACCGGTACGAAAATGGTACTATTTTGACAAGCAACGCGACACGCAATCACCAAACTACGGTAGTTTCGCTGCCGAATAAAACATCTTATCTTTGCAGTTTTCACCCCCCCCCCCCCCGACACATCCTACTGTAACTCAATACAATAACTACCGAAAATAATAATAATTTATTAGAAATAAACGCAATCGAAAACACAATTAATACGATAAACCTATTAAAACTATTCACAGCAGTATGAACATAGTGCAATAAATGCAGAGAAACATGCGAATAAATACAACATAGAAGAATTCAGACACTAAACTTTATATCCATATGGGATATAATACAATCAGAGTTAAAGTTAAAAAAGTCTAAGAAAGGTACACCTAACAGCTACTGCTAACAACAAGGCTAGTATACTAACGCAAAAAATTAGGGGAATGTGAGAATAAATGTTAAATATGAGATAAAAAGCAGCGAATACTTCAAAATTGATCCCTCCCTGACTAGATGTAAAATAGATAGTTGAATTTTGAATTTCTTGTTGGTGTAAATTTACTTCGTATTCCGAATAAAATGACAAAGTAGCATAGTCCTGAAGATGCCGAAAGATGCAACCTTAACATAAGGGAGTCGTGCTCATTGTCAGCTCGAAGATTCTATCTACTCTACATCTAGTCAGGAAGGGATCAATTTTGAAAATATTTCTAATAGTTTAAAGTATAATAAACACAAGTAAAGATAATAATCTAAAGAATATACAAACAAAACAGTTTCTATACATAGAATAGAATATTGTGGCCAGTACCCAGTACTATATACTTTACAAATGAACTTGCTTATTGCACAATAAATCTAACCGCTAAGACTTCCAAGCGAAAGTGATGCAGTAACCATTCTTGATTCCCAGAGGAAGTTCGTCATGACGTCCACCGAGGCTCTTATCATGCAGTAGAAATGCATCCGATTGCCCGAATGTATCGATCTGGAATAAAAAGCGAGATTGGTATGACAGAAAAACAGCTAACTAAACAAGCTAATCGTTTGTGAGACTCATAAGAAAGCAAATCTTACTATAAAATGAGGAGTTTACTCTTTTTGTTTGTGTGAACGAAACGGAATTCTACGTTTCGGGCGTTTGTACTAGACCCTTTCCGCAACTCTTCAAAATAAGCATAATTGAATTTTATTACATAAACTTGGAAAATACGTTCCAGACGGAGACGTTTCGCTGTATGGTCATTTTAGTAGGACCTCCTGAATAGTCGCAGGCGGCGGCGAAAGCCGTCTGGTAACAAATAACACTAATAACAGCGTGAAGACTAAAATAGGAAACTAACTCAAGTCTCAAGCCCATAAACCAGTAAATAAATAAGAAACCACACGCACATGTGCAGTTATGTATATACAGAGTAAAAGATCGAAACACTTACACATGTGAGCACATCTGAATGAGAAGTAGTGGATGTGTGTTGAAGGTGAAGGTTTCAATAACATCCAGCATATAGCGCATCACGGTGACTTATAAAGGGACTGCTGCGACCACGATTTACTAAAAACAGTAGTATATTGTGGCAGCCAGCTACATGATTCGTGCAGAAGAAAACCAAACTAGTATACTGAAGAATATAAAATAACAATATCATAACACTTACACAAATGAGTAACTCCTAAGATGTAGCCGGGTGGCAGGTACGGAGGCACGGTATGCGAGGATAAACTTCCGATCCTGCTTGTATAGAAGCTTCACGGGCGTTGTCGAATGAAGATAGAGCCGTCCAAGTTCAAAAGCATAGAACATAACGGAGCTGAAATACTATAGATTAGGTACATAAATGTGATACACGAATTCGAGGGCAATTGTAATTACAACCAAATAATTAACAACAAACCGTAAACAAATCCGAAGTTTTGATTTCACAACTCATCTGGTTGGCAACCGCAACAATGGAATCTGAACATGAAATGCATAACATAAGTCAACCATATAATTCAGCTATACTCTTTTAAGTGGTTTAAAAATGTAACTTGAAGTAGAAGTAGACATACGCGAAAACTCACGGGAACTCGCAATCCGCACGCATATCATTCGGAATGAACTTCAAGAAAGTACTCAACATCTAAACAAAAATGTGTGGCTGAAGCATGGCGTTGAAACGTTAAGGCGGCGCGGCGCCACAGTACCCATAACTACTACACAGCACTCGCGAGGATTCATTTTTGATGAGAGCAAAAGAATATGCAACGCAAAACTAACCACATAGTTCGTGATCCAGTTCACCAAGCATATAGTCCAGTGGCCCAGTTCATAACGGAATTCCATGCAGCCAAAACAACAGGATAAGAGACGCGGAATGTCGACACATCGTACTGAAACAGATATCGGAAACATACCATATACGCGGCTGAATTGACCAACAATAAGGAGCCACAAAAATACAATATCGAAACGCTGATAGAAAAGCTGAACAGCTCGGTAAGGCCCGGAGGCAAGAAGAATCACGGGCAATGGATGAATTATTTTATTCACACATACAATAAAACGATACAAAAAACAACAAATGTACACACAAAGTGATGTGAGAGAATTCAGCAAAAAGAAGAAGAAGCGTCGATTTTGGATAACACGCGCCGCAGCCCATCGCGATACGCGCAAGACGGACCAAAAATGGTCTAAACCGGGTCTAAACTGAATTAGTACCAGTTTCAGACCGCAGGTACCCTCCCGGCGCCGCCGACCAGCAAAAAGAGTATATTTTCGGTACTGGACCGGTAAATTTCCGGTTTTTTTCCCTGATTTTAGGGCAGACCGGTACTAAATTGGTTTTCGCGTTTTCTATGAAGTTTTTAATTCGTTCAGCATCTTGCCACACGGTTTTCGTATACAAAATAGCTACGTTCTTCACCGCCCCTAGCGCCGCCCGGAACGCCCTTACCGCCCCTAGCGACGCCCGACACGCCCCTTTACCCGCTCCTAGCGCCGCCCAGACCACGCCCACAAGCACAGCAAACGTTCCGCAGGTGGAAAGAAGTATACTAGATCAATGCTGACAAGATACTAGTAAATCCCTATTGGTATACTAAAAAAACTTGGGATATTTTTTAGGATTTTGTTAATTTTGCTTTGTTTTTCATGTTTTCCTTATGTTTGTTGTTGTTGTTGTAAGTAACCAATTTGCTACTTTTTCCTTTTCTCTCTTTACATGGCTCACATGACGTTCGCAACTCAAATATTGTGACCTGTTGCTCCCCATGCATACAATACGTTTTCCGGCAGTGACTGATTTAATATTTTTGTTTATTTACTGGTTATCCCCTTTATACAACTCCTTCCAGTATTGACGTCTTCTTGACTCGGCAAGCAGGAACGATGTCTGTAAACCAGTTTACTCGACCGTGGACCAAGTCTCCGCTTCCAGATTATAACTGGACATGGTGGGTTACTTTGCGTGTTATTTTTCAATCCAATACGTTTTTTGTGAGTTGAAAGTAGCTTTTGATCGCGAGAGGCATTCACGGCGTCGAGGTGGTTCATTGTTGGTGTTGCTTTTATTTATAACTGTATATCGCCTACATTTCAGATGACTTCCCTGGCACTGCGGTGATCCTCTGACGCAAAAAGGAGTGGAGCAAGAAGCCAAGCTAACTGTTCTGTGCTTACAGTCCTACCGGATAATTGTACAATGTTTTTTTACTGTGCTTTTTGCTTTTTTGCTCGGGAATAAAGCTTTTTTTGTCAATTTCTCGTGATTTGTGGTGTATTTTAATAATTTGTTACTGTAATTGAGGTGGTACTGTAGTGGTAACGCTATTTATGGCTGGAATGTGTATTATAAATCTTGGGTGCCTACCGTAGTTGCTACGCTATTTGTATTATGGCTATCCGCTTTTGCTGCTACCCGCCCCTAGCGCCGCGTGGCTACCCGCCCCGGGCGTCTCCGTTCACTCGCTAGGGGCGGGTAGCCGGGCGGCGCCCGGGGCGGTGGACTTTCAGAGAGTATTATTAGTATTATTAGTTTGTAACGTTGGATGCTTCCTTCGAATTATATTTAGTATTATTAGTTTGTAACGTTGGATGCTCCCTTCTTGCTGCTCCGTGCTTCTTTACTGTAATATGGGTTCTCTATCGCTTTGTGAATTGCGTGTTGTTCGTGATATATTTTCAAGTAGACGAAACGTTATTGAAGCAGACGTTGTTTGTTAAGGTTGCGATCATGGCTGATCCGCTCAAAGTATTACGTGAGTATGCAAGTGGCCAGAGAACCCTTCGCGAATATGCTCAGGTATGCCCCACTTAATTGCGTCCTTTTTTTGTGATATGCCACAAATACCATTTCAGAATTATGTTATTATGTAGCCTATTTATTGTGAACTTTTAATTTAAAATTTCCAGGGAGAGGAGAAGTACTTGGTCTTTAGTGACCTCGCTTATCCACGAGATGTGAAAACCAATTTGACCGTTTACAGTGAGCAAGCTTTGCTTTTTAATAGTTTTCCTTGCCGTTGCGCTTGTTAGAGGTAAATTTATCGAGTTATCGGACCATAGATAAAAATTGTGTTGAGAAAAATATTATGATCTAGCAAATGACACGTTTCACTAATAGTACGGACCTGTCTGTGTTAACATTACATTGTGTATTTTTTCCGCTCGCTGCTTTATATTTCATGCAAGATACTTTTTTCAGATAAACCAAACGAGTACTATACCTTGGAATCACTATTATTTATCTGGGAGCGAAGGGAGATTAACCACGCATCCTATGTAAAGGAAGCAGCCGGAAAGAATATTAGGGCTGTCACTCGACCAGATCGGTACGTTCAGAATTTCAAATATTAACTAGTTTTGTAATTTTGTACTTGCACTATATGGGTATGTTTATTGTTGGAGACACAATTTATTATAATTACCATGAAAAATGCCTTACTTTGTTTGAAAATGCTTAGTTTGCATAGGGTGTGAGAGGGCATGCCCCCCCCCCCTTAAAAAATGAGGGGATTGCAGTTTTGAAACCGGCGTTGTTTTATTTATCGGATTTCAGACGTGAAATCCTCGACTATTTGAAAGGAGATCGATCGGAGTACCCGGCGAATTTTGATAAATATGCGCCCGTTGCACCTCCGATTCCCGCTTCCAGGTTTAATGTGAGTCTACGCTATTTACCTTCTGTCGATGTGGCTAGTTGATGTAGTGTCCGTGGTTATCGCATTTTATTCAAGTGTAGTCTCTAGCTGCTAAAAATATTGTTTTATTGTTTATTTATTTATAAAATAACACTTTTCCTCATTTCATCACAATGAAATGAGGAAAAGAAAGTAGTATATAACTCGTCGTGTTGTCGTTGATTAGCAAACAGGTGTTTGATAATAAAGCAATGGAAATCAAGCGTAATGTGTATGTAATGGTGTCAGGCATTTCAAGTTTTGCAAATATTTGCCGCGATCGTATGATATGTGGGCGATATTGTGTTGTTACCTCAAAAAATAGGCCACGAGATAACGTTGCCCCATTAGAATTTATCAACCTGGATTTTATGTTTAGTTTCAAGATGAAGGCCCAGAGCGCAAAAGACCAAAACTGGACACTTCGATGGCAAAGGGTCCACGAATTGAGGAATTACTGAAAGAAGTTAGTGTTTTATTTTTGTATCATTTTTATTTTATTGTGTTGCTCTCGTGCTTTCTCTCTTTGTCCGTAAAGGAACGAACAAACATGTTCTTCTAGATGTTCTTGACTAGAGACTAGAGCGATTGCTGTTTGATTTATGTTATTCTTCATATTCTGATTCCAGGGTGGTCCTTCAGCGGATGCCGGTATTGATGACCCTTCGGAATTGCGCGCTCTCAATGAGAAGCTCACTCCCGACAAGATCGCAGCGTTGAAGAAGAAGATGCGAAACCATCAGAAGAGAACGGCTACGGCGGCTGTAGATGATTTGTGAGTTTTATGAACAGTGGTCCCTTTTCCACGTACGGAACGTTCAAACACTGGTATCTCGCGATAAAAAAGAGACAGAATAAAATATAAGATTGAGTATTTCCGTTGAAGGTGGTTATTTTTTATTTATTTATAATGCTAAACGCTTGACTCAAACGTCGACTCAAGGGTCGGACCTAAGTAGTGTTTCTCAGTCCATGTAATAGGTGGAGAATATTAGAATGTATTGTACAATATAGGTTATAGAAAATATATTTATATTTCAGGGAAATGGAAGTGGGCGGTGAATCGGGTGCCCGCATAGATATGGAATTAAAGAAGAAGGAGCGAGTTTGGAAGACGCGAGTCAATTGCTTGGAGGCGCACACCAAACAGTTTACGTCGATCCTTCAACTATTGCAGTCACTTAGGGTTCGTTTTGTTTCCGATTTTATTCTTTGTTTAGTAAGTATGTCTTGTTGTTCAACTGTTCAGTTATAAGTCATTTTTGCAACGATGCAATTATGCACAACGATGATTTTCGATGTATTAGATTTATGGGGAGGCGAGTTAAGTAGCGACTAGGTTAAGTTTAGGATAGGTGTATAGGCAATGCGGCAACGGGTGGTATTAGGCAGTCACACACGCAATTTTACTTACGGGCTTGCATTTTAGGCATTGAAATATTTGATGATGTTCCTAGTTTTGCTTCAGACACGAGAGGAAACGGAGGCGCGAAATAAGGCGATGGGAGTAAGCGGACACGCACCTCCCAAAGGCGGTCCGGATCCGCGGGCGATGACTGCCGGCGCACAAAGGAAAGGAGCGATGGGATACTCACGTTACGACCAGGAACAGTTTACAAAGTAAGTGCTCTTCTTTAGAGAGATATGACACGTGGTTTGATATAAATTTGTGTCATTCGCAACTTTCCTGTATAGAATGGAAGATGGAAGCGTGTAATACACTAGTATAAAATACACTATGTAATTGCCCAGCACTTGTTTTCTTACCTCGATTTTGCATTCTAATTTATGTTCATTTGCATATGCTGCATAAGAACGAAGAACGCTGTGTATTCAATGTGTTTCAAGAACCTGTCTTTTTTCCCTTTAATTTTAAGGATTTGTAGGAAGCAAGCAAAGAGTATTTTAGTATTTACGTAAATAAATTTAAACAATATTTTTAGGGACCAGATGGATCTTGGCATAGAATCGGAAATGACTTTTGTCGGCGGAGCGTTTAAAAACATCAACGAACAGAAAGCAAATGATCCAGGTGGGGTTTTCATATTTTTTGGTAAAATTGTGTGGAATTTACGCCTTACGGCATATGTGAAGCGGTAGTAAGAGGGCTTCTACCCGCTGTCGTGGTGTAGCGGGTAGAAACGTTATTACTTTAGAATGGAGCCTTTATTAATTAGCTTGCAGAATAGCAGAATGTAGCCATTGTTTATGAGATGGTTAATCTATATGTTTCAATGTATACATTTCTTTCCTAGTGATGTAGCGAGTCTTAATGATCTTGACTTGTAACGACTGATCTTGACTCTTATCTACGACTTGCAACTGATACTCTCTTTTTGCGACCGCGATCTTTTCCGATAGATTGATTAAGTCAAGTAGTCACAGATTTTTCAAAATGTCATCTCATGAGGAAGGGCCGAATACGGGACAACGCAACTCTGTTTCCATGATAAAATCTCTTATCTATGTAAATTTGTCAGCTAATCGTCAGTCCCAACTGTCACGTCAGCCTCAGTCGATTGCTTCGGCGTCCTCCGTGCATTCTGGTGGAACGGAGCAGAAAAAGCGAACTTCGCGAACTCCGATAATCATTATTCCGGCGTCGACGAATGGAAGTTCGATCATATCGATGTACAATGTGAGGGATGTGTTGCAGGTAAGGAATGGAGTTGGGGTGGTGCTATGTTTATGTTGATTTTGTTTTCATTGGCCTATATTACGTCAGATTTGTAGCGAAAGAGGAAACTACTAATTCGTATGTGAACAAATCAAAAAACAGAGCAATTAAAAGAATCACTGTTTCACAACACTGTACTAGTATGAGACGTTGGATGTAGTGTAGATTAGTGAGTGAATCTACTACTTTATTTATTTATTTTCTAATTATGCTGCGTTTTACTCTGTCCAGTTGGACGTCACAACCAAATGTTGCATGTATATTTTCTATTTTTAGGATATGAAGTTTGTGCGTTCCGAAGAGCGTAAAGCTGAGGGCAAACGTGAGAATGAAGTATTGCTACAGAGGAAACACGACAATGTGACTGTTCCGTATAGGGTGGTCGATAATCCACTGAAGCTGACCCCTCAAGAATGGGAAAGAGTGGTGGCTGTGTTTGCCATGGTATGTCTTTGTTGTTATTCTTGTTTAGTTTTTTATTATTAGTTATTATTCTTAGTATTATTCTTATTAGTTGTTGTTCTTATTATGGTTATTGTTGTAATATTATTATTAGTGCTACTAGTGTTATTGATTATACTATATTATATTGGAAATTACGCATTTCAGGGACCCACATGGCAATTCAAGAACTGGAAATGGAATGGAAATCCAGTGGAAATCTTTGCAAATGTGGCGGGATTTCACTTATCGTGGGATAGTATTAAGTTGGATCAGAATGTTGCCAAGTGGTCGGTGAGTGACTTTGTTTGATTGATTGTTTACTTTTCAACTGAATTTCCCTGAGGTCATATTCACCACTCAATTCCCCATGGGGAATTCCCGTCTTTTTCTCTGCGTGTCTCACTTTAGAATGCTATTTTCTGTCCCCAGGGAATATTTCCCCGAGGCCCGAGGGAATCGCGAGTGGTGAATATGGCCTCAGAATTGTCCCATTTTGTTCCTTTTGTATACGTTCTGAGCTTGCGGTTGTGTTTGTGTGTGTAGGAGCTTGCCTGTGTATGTTATGTTTCTTGGAATATTGTTAGTGATACTTTGTTGGATTTTCGCCATAGTCTAAACCGTTCTCGTTTTTGCTTAACATCACTGTTTTTTTTATTGTAGACGAAGTATTTTATCCTTTGTTAGCGCTATGACCGGGGGTTACATCCAAACCCCACTTTTTTTAGTTTCGACCCTATTTTAGCTTTAAGTTTCGATTTTTTTTGCATTTTTTTTTTGTTGGGCGTTGGTCTCAGCTAGGATCTTACCAACCTACATTGTTACTCATCTACAGTGTTATGAATGTTTTTGTTTTAAAGCGAAATACCGGCCGGCTCTTGAAATGCATCGTGTACAGTTGCATTTTAAGTGGGGTCGCTTTTTTTATTCTAATTCATGTTCATTTCATTTGCATATGCTGCATAAGAATTCAGGTGTAGTCGATGCGATTCAAAAACCGATCGGTATTTCGCTTTAAGATTATCATGTATATGTATATTGTTTTCAGGTTACGCCAATCTTGTTGAGTCAAACGAAAAGACACTTGGACAGGGCCCGGTTACAAGTCTTCTGGAACATTTTGGACAAACACATTGCGAAGTACAAACCCTTCTTACGGTACTGAGCGATCCTTTTTTCTATGTTATTGTTTCTGTACATGTTTGCAAAGGTATACTATGTGGTCAAAATGAGCACCACTATTACGTATTAGGTATCCTGTAGTATCGATTAGGCGTGAGGTGGCAACTTTTCTGTTTTCCTAGATTAATGTCCATGTAGAATATGTGAAAACAGTCGGGGCGCTAGGCTTGAGATCCTCAAGTTTAAGTAGTGTACCGTTGTGATATGATGATATATTACTAAGTTATGTTATTTATTTAGATTGTTTACTAAACTAACAGTTTTCTTGTGTGGCTTATTTGATGTTTACATATATTTGACCATAATTTGTCGTTCGAACATTTTGATTCTCTGCTCTGTTTCTTTCTTGTTGTCGAAATGCTAAAACGCATTTTAGTCTCCTCTTATGGTAGTATTCGATAGATGCGCCCATTTTGTCGATGAGAAGTTTTTTTTTTAAAGTTTATGGATAGCGGTGCGTTGTTTTACCTTTTATCGTTACTATGTAGAATCTTTGTCCCATTCCCAGGTATTTTGCTCCCGGATTTGTTAATAAACAATAATTTTGTGTGGTTCCTGTCATTTTCTTTTTGATGTGGGTGTTGATATGAACACATGTGATTACTTTTTTAATGTGTATGTTTATGCAATGTAAGGGTGGTTGTTTTACTTTTCATGTTTATTGGCTATTGTCTCGTTTTGTTTGCGGTAGGATATAAGAGTCGTTTAGGGTAGCTTAACCGTTCTCTGCAGATGTCGACACAATGAGAGAACTAGAAGATTTTGTATTCAAGAATCTACAGTACGCGGCGGTTTGTCTCGCAAAGGTGGGTGACTTTCTTTGTTGGTAATTTTGAATCATTGATAAGTTCTGATTTGTGATTGTGACGTTTGTTTACAGCAGGTTACGGTAGACAAACTTTTTTACAAATGTGTTTGGTTTGTGGGATATGCGTATCATAAATTGGAGCCTTTTTATGGCGAAATAAGAACATTTTTGTGCGACGAATGCTGCAAGCTGTATTTCCATGCAGTCTATGCACATGACTGCGCGATCCTGCTCGATCTTAATTATATGCATTTGCACACAACATAGGGAACTGCGGTTGTGAAACATACGGTTCAAATACGGTTATTTCGCTTTAAATGGTTTCAAGTGAGCGCGAAAAAACTCCACTCTCAAATACATTCAGATTGAGAAGACCACCGTATTTGAAGTGAAGCGAATTCTTCTTGGAGAGTTGTCGAACGGAGTGAACGGACATCCACTAAACCACAATGTACGGTCGTCGTTCTTGGCCACTGCAATATATCTGCTTTATTCGTCGGGAAAGGTTAGGATCTTTCTTTTTATATTCTGTCGTAAACCCTAAGCCTAAGGCTTCATTCGACGGGATACAGGATATCACTTAGATCCCCCTTTTCCTCAGCATTTCCTATAGTATGAGGGATCAGGATTGGTCTAATCCGCAGGAGTTAATAGGACGAATAGATACAACCTCGCTCGCTCTCTCTCTCTCTCTCTCTCTTCTTACTGTTGCTCTAGCGTACACTGTAAGGTTGGGGACTTGAGACAAAAATGAGCGTATCTAAGCGATTACTTGAGCTTGTGATTTGTTATTGGGATCATATTTGTCTTTGAATCTTTTCACACTTGATAAAAATAGGAATAAGCTAACGATCGCGGAGTGAACCCGCCCCTTTAACGTGTATTTACTATTTATCCATTTGCGGCCATAAACTCTAAGTATATCATTTCAGTTTATCGACGACCTTCTTCCCATTTTATTGAACGGTTTCGCTGAATTCCCGCAGATGAAATGGGTGGATGATGGGCTGTTGAATAAGAAAGATCGTGAGTAGAACTTAGTATTTTTTCTACACTTTTGGCATTACCCGTGATGATCTTGCTGGGTCCGAAATTTTGACAATAAACACGTAACACCAATAGTTGGTGTTATCGAAGTCACTAATTATTGAACGGAACCATCCTAATAATGCAGTGCTAAAATAAGAACTCTCTGGGAATTTGCTGGGTAGCCGGAAATTTGACATTTTTATTGGTTGAAATGCGAATATCTGTCAACATTCAACATCAACAGAGAGACTGTATTTTCTATTCCATTTTTTGTAAGGCAGTAGCATAGGCAAGGAGTGTAAGGTTTTGATTTGAAATCCATTTTTGATTATTCAGGCGTCCCAATCTTTGAACAGTTTGCATTCTGCTTCAATACGGCGCTGTCGGATTTGGCCGCGCGGCACCGGGAAGAGTTGAGAGATAAAATTGTCGCGGCGCAACTGGGTGAGTAGTTTTTCTTTTAAGTGTTATTGTTCATTGTTTGGTTTGTCTCTTCAAGGGTACAGTTGTTGTTGATGATTGGTAACTTGGGTTTGAGTCCCTTAAATTGTCATTACACATTTTATTTAAAAAGAACACTTTTCTGTAAGCCAGAAAAATTGTGTACAATGAAAAATAAGAACTGAATGACAGCATAACATATGAATAGTTTAGATGCGGTTGCTTGCGCAGTCGAATATGTGGTGAATACTTGTGATGAACCGCACCCAACAACTACCGCTAAGAGTGAGTGGATTTAATTTTATGTTTATTTATGTATTTATTAAATACACCCAAAAGGTGTGCATCCGAGGATGAAAATTAGAAAATTACTTCGTTACTAGCTATTGTTTGTCAATTGTTTCACTTACCCATTGTTTTGTGCGTGGTGAATCTTGCAATTTCGTTCGTTTAATCTTCTGAATTCCATTCCGGAAGGAAACTGAAAAAGTGAAAAAAGAAAGTGGTTTTAGAAGAACATGAAAACAAAAGATAACACATGACAAATAGTTTCCGAAACAGAAATTGCGGAATGCCATAGTTGAAACACGCAATTAAATATCAACATTTGTGCTTCTATATTATGGCACGTCGACAATTTCATCTATTTCCGGTATCCAACTAAAACATTCCTATTTCAGTTTCTTTCCGGAATTGTCCATTTTCGCATGCGCAGTAGGGCACCGATTAGTGCAATCATTTATGTCGGTATTTCACTTTGGCGCGAAACATGCCCTTTTTGGCCAAGTTTAATCTAGGATTAGTGAATAGTTCTATGAGGTAACGCGCATTTGTATGAGTAATAGGGTAAATTTTCCAATTTGTCTTCGATCCGTTGGCCTCACGCTTCTGTCAGATATATTGGATGCGTATGTCCCAATACCACTGAGATTGATTTACATGATGTTTAAATTCACGACATAAATACGGTGCGTAGATGGGCCTGAAGTCTGAACGGTGGCCGAAATGTGATGCATATCTCAAATATTTAAATCAGTAACTGCTGTCAGTGCCTTGTTTTATCCATCTCTTTCTGTACAAAGTGTTTTCTGAACTTGTTTCTTTGGTTTAGCAAATGCAACTCGAATGGCTTGTTGGCTCATCGGACTTCTCCGCTCTTTGGGTCGTTTCTCCGGAGATTGGGATACTCCTTTGATTGGGTTGGTATTCCCGGCCTATATTGGACCGGCTCAGGCAACGAGCATGAATGGGGAAGCGAATTCGACTTCTTCATCGAGGTACTTTAGTCTTTATTCTTATTATGCTTATTTCATTTATTATTATTTTAACACAATTAGCTATATAATTAATTGTGGATTTGTGATTTTTTTAAATACGGAGAGATGGGAGAATGTTCCTATCGCTACGTAGTTGTCAGGCTCAGTTACCTTACCTTGGAAACCTTAGAGATCCATATTCAGCAGCTTGAACCTGGATCCTTCCACAGGTTTAATCGTGTATTTCTAGCGCGGAGTGTATTCGTCTGAATACTGACCAAGACAATTGGATGTCGGTGGAACCACCAGAAAAGGATGCAGTAGACGTGAGCAGATTCATTGTAGGTTTTTCTTGCATATTTATTTGGCCCTATTATTAGGTGTGGGTTGGCACTCGTATATCGCGAATTCAACCTGGACGGGTTTACGGTCATTGTACTTAAAGCGAGTTCATGCCTGTCCCACACTCCATCTGTGTAATTAAGGTATATTAGCGTTGTTTGCTTGCTCTAGGGGACCCGTTTCTTGTTTTGGTATATTTGGATGTATCAATTATCAATATGAAATTTTTTTTCCATATATAGGTCGTAATTAAGAGTACACGGTGTGTTCACTTCAGCATTTGTACAACAAGCACGGAAGTAGTTTTATGAATCCGAAAAAGCCCTTCTTCACGCTGAAGCCCCAAGAGATTGAGAGCATATTTGATTCGGTGAGGAAACTTCATTAACAACTCATCAATAAAGAGCATAACATTTCAATTTCAATAATGTGCTAACGAGGTTAAAGGGCATGTCAAGGGGGATTCTGCGCAGAAAGGCATCTCAAGGCGCAGACTAAGTAAATCTCAAAAGGCGCCCAATACAGTAACCCATAAAAATGGCGCCATAATAAAATATTTGAGATTTTGTCATAAACGTGAACAAAACACACCGCAACGCAAGCAAACGGGCGCGTTGCGGCGAGCCGGTAATTCAAGCCGTCCCGTGGACAGAGATTTGGCTTAGCTCTGTCCGCACGACTAGAATCCCATACTGAAGGAGTTTTTGGAGGGGTTTGAAATTGTTTTTCTTCTTACATGAAAGTTTCTGTTTATTTTTATTTTCACTTTCCCTACCTTCAAAACGCAAGCTTTTTTTTGAGCCCAACATGCAAAACCGGCTTGACATTCCCTTTAAGATAGATTATCCTGTAAGAGACTTGCATGGGTTCGTTCGCGTTCCAGTTTTGACTTAGACAGGTTCCATTGTGCTAATTGCTACTATTGGAGAATGGCTAATAAGAAGTTTTGTTCTTTTCTAGATTCAGCGTCTTTTGAAGAAGAGCGTTCTGGCTGATTTGGACGTATTTGCTGCTGAAATGTTCTCGGTGGGTTATTTTTTTTTTGACATTTTTCTCTGCTCACCCTGCTACTTTGGGAAATAGGAAGCACATACAAATTCTCATAATATTATTGTACTTTGTTGTTTTGTATCTGCGAGAATTTTAATCCTTTGAAGATTGAGGGATGTGCCGTATTTACCCTAGCTTATAGCAGGTGTGTTGTTGTGGTTAGAGCGTTATCTGTTAAGGTGACTGTTTTTTCACGGGTGTATCTCGGATTATTCTGATTTTACTAGTTCCCTTTCTTCAGACGAATGCAATCAAGCGTTTCCCCTATCGTTCAATGTCGGAGGTGGTTCTTCTGACATGTTTCACACTTCTGAGGGACACGCTTCAACCATTCTCAGTCATGGATAAGGCCTGTCCGTTGACAGAAAAATTTGCTAAGGAGGTATGTATTTTTGCTTTAAACGCCCTTCGTAGCACGGGATTTGAAACGGATTTTGCATTTATGCATTCCCTTTATGATATGCAAATGAGTATGATTAGAATAGGAATTATGTTGTCCATGCCGATCGTAGGTCATGTTCCAAAAATCGGCCGTTATGTCATTTTAACCGAGCTCTGCTGGTGCCCGTTTTATTAACCTCTTTGTAAGAATTGAAAGCAACTTAGCAACTTCTTCTGTCTTAGTGGATAAGACAGTTATATAATGTGCTTTAGATTGGCAATATATGTATTCACTGTAGAATGTAGATGCCTTCTCTTGTATCCACTTGTTTTAGGTGAATGCGTTCGTTCTTGAACAGTTGAGGCACGTTGACCATCGCAGTTTATCAGACGAAGATAAGAGGAAGCCATCGGTTCAGGTACTGTATTGAAATATTAATTTGCATGAATTATGCATCTGTAAAGTTTATAGGATTTACAGACAGTGGTGTTAACTGTTTTATGGTAACTGTTAACTGTAACAAAGATCGAAAGATCTGTTGCGATAACGAGTTTCATCCTTGTTTGAATCTAGCACGTTACCGAAAGAAAACTAATGCTAATGGTAAGTTAACGATGGTTTATGATTATTATATTTTAGGGCGATCAGCAATTTAACCGAGGAAAGTTGACGATCATTGCGCATGCCGTGCCCCTGGAACTGGTCGTTTGGGCGGCTATTGATGATATTGGTAAGGTTTATGTGATGATTACCGTTAATTGTGCGAATTGTGCGAATTTGTAGGTTTTGATGTAATTAGTTAAATGTTTTTTGCGGGGTTCACATTGTGTTGTTCCACTTCATGCCGAATTCTGTTTGCCATAATTTTTCTAATATGGTTTACTGGAGTGTTCTTGATCTCGTCCTTTAGGCTTTAGTCCTATTTTTGCGAGAGCGAAAGCTAACTTGGTCAGAAGCCCCTGAATATACCGGTAAACAAACCAAAACCCAACCGTCTCCCTCCGGTAGCACAAATTAATTGGTATATTTGAGTGAAACGTGTTGGTACGGTAACTCTTCAGATTCGGATGCGATCTGCTCTCAGATGTCAGACCGTCTTTTCCAACTAGCTAGTCCGAGAATTTCCCTTTCACAGCTACCGTTAGTTGTTCGGGCGTTAGCTGCACTGGGTAAGTCTTTGGGTTTCCTTTATTATAATTTGGACTTTTTTGTTGTTTCTGGTGTATTTGTATGGTTAGTTATGTAATTTGATTGTGTTTACATTTACAGTAAAAATAGGAACTTTATTCACACGTACAGTGAATAATATACAATATCCAGAGACACTCATTTCATTTCTGAGTGGTGCTTGGGGATGGATCATTTCTGTATTTAGTATTGCATTTCCCGTTAAAGCCAAATACCGGCGCGTTTTTGAAGCGCATTGCGTACACCTGCGTTCTTATGCAGCATATGCAAATGAGCAAAAATTTGAATAAAAACTGGACCCCAATTAGACCCCACTTTGCATAAATGCATAGGAATGCAAGTACTTGAGGCGTTTCAAAAACTGGCCGGTATGTCGATTTAGCGTCCATCAAACATACAAAAATGGAGCTTCATATATTTTCTTGCTTGCAGGAGGTCTTGCGGATAAATTCCCTGCCGTTGCAACGGCTACAGTAACCCCGATTTTGTCGCGCTTTTTGTTAGAACCTGCTCCGATCCTTACGAAACTGGCTGGAGAATTTGTGGGTATTTTTATATTTCAATATGTGATGTTGTTAACCATTACTGTATGATATCTCGTATGTCCTAGGGTAGGATAGTTATGTTTGTATGTCGGTGAGTGTGTGTATGGGCGTGTACGATAACTATACTGTGTAGGCGTATGGTACGGGATCGGGGATCCAATAGGAAAGTCTAATAGTATCGATAAAGTAGATTGATGTTTAATGTTTCAGGCAGAAGGTCGTCGTGCCGACGTGGATAAACGTGAGGAAGAGCTGGTGCAGAGAAAGAAACACGCGTTGGATTGTCTGAGAAATGCGGCCATTCACGCGTTGTGCAGGTAAATATTAGAATTCGTAGTAACTGAATCTGATCATGCGACATAGGCTTATTGCTCGTGTTTTCTGAAGCGTATGCTGGGCAACTACATTCCCATGTTCAACTTTTTGTCATTATGTGCCCGAGCCCTTCTTTACGGTATTTCCGTGTAATGGCCATGTAGTTCACGAATCGTAATTATCGTTTGTTTGTCACTGGATTCCGATGGTACATTTTCGTTTCAGAGCTTTGAAGTCTTCCTTGAAGCAAGACGCCGACTCAGTGCAGGCATGCCTGGCCAGCCTCTCCTCCAAACTTTTTGTATGTTCGAATGTGAATAATTTGTGAGTTTTTCTATTGTATTATTGATTTTTTTACAGTAATGTACGTTTTCATTTAAGATTTGGATGAGATATGGCCATGTTTGTGTTGTTGTTGTAGCACATAGTGCAGTTAGTGTAATTACAGTAGTTTGCCCTACATAGCCATCGACAAATCCTTTGATGCTTCCTTTTCAGCGCGGTCGCCCTTGTGTGTGAAAACGCGATACTCACCCTCGGAGGTATTGGAGAGGCGTTGGCGTCTACGAGTAGTGTGCCAGATATGATACTGCAGGTATTTTTTTGCAATTCTGGCATAGAATAGATAGTAAAGCGAAATACCGGCCGGTTTTTGAAACAAATCGAGCGATCGAGCCGCTTATGCAAATGAACATAAACTAGAATAAAAAAAAATCGAGCTAAATTCGAGCAAATTAGCAAATACATAAGAATTCAGTGATCCACAATGCATTTCAAAAACCGGCCTGTGTTTTGCTTTAAAGACGTAAATAAGTGTAATAATACGAAATGCCAACAACGTTACAGATTTTCCTGCAACGTTTCTCGAACCCACCATCTCCTCTGGACACGTTGATAGTTTCTTCGTTGGCTGGCATGTGGATTGCTGGAACTGTGCGTTTTTTATTGTATTTCTAAATTAAAGTGTTTTAACTGAGGGCCGGCCATGCGTAAGCGAGGTAACGAGTATTCCGTTAGTCTAGTAAAAGAGAGGAGAACGTTCTATGCATAACATGAGCAGGTGTGATTGTTTAATTGCCAATGCCTTTATTTAAAAATGCGATTTTCAAACTAGTTGAGTTGAAGAAATTGGGATGGGATCAGTGTTGTCGTTTCTCTCGTTTATGTTTATTTCAAAAATATCATTGTATTTTGTTGTCTGTTAAGCGTTCGATCCACGACGGTTTGATGAAGCTCTTCAGTCAGATCACAATTGAGAGCAGCAATCGAGTGTATAGCACTGAAGGGAGCAAGGATGGGAGCGGCGAGCAGAGATATGCGTAGGTTATTAATAATTAAGACTTAAGATACAAAACATATAAGGTAGAACCTCATATGAAGAGAACTGTATACGTTGTGTACTTTGAGTTGCATGAATGAAATACGCGGTGTGGTCGTGATACAGTAGTTTGGTACATCACCATTCCTTGTATATAAAGCACTGTAAATATTACGTATCTTATGAGATTTGTTTGTGTAGTTCACCTGATTGTGCAGAAGAGTTTAATCATTGTAGGACCTACCCGCATCCCTAAACGAGATGATTTTTCTGTAAATATTGTAGGACATAACACTTCAGGCATGTTTCGCTGGCTGTCGATAACGCTCTGGCACGAATGGCCGAATCAATTGAGGACGATGAAGATAAACAGACGTTGTTGATCAAGTTGCTCGAACTTTTTGTCCAGCTCGGACTCGAGGGCAAGAGGGTGGGAGACAAGGTGTCGAAGACGGTTAAGGTGGGGTACTTATAATAATAATTTATTTCCAGTTGCATCGATTCTTTCAGTTGATAAAAGGTGATAATACTGTAAATGGAAAATCAAAGGAAAGAGAAAAGTACTAAAGCCACTAAAGCCATAACCGTAGGGGTAAATGAAAGTAAAAAAGGGTGATATCGTAACATAACGCTTATGCGGAGTAGTTGTACGTAGTATATATTCAGGAGTAGTTGTACTTAGTATGTAACCGAATATATTGTTACTGGGGTTTCTAAGTATCCCAAAAATTCGGTGTGATTCTGTTAATACTTCCGTATTTCTGCGCGAAACTTGCAGCATGTACAATATTAAAAATTAAAAAATATTCTCGTGTAGTTCCAAAATACTGTAAATTTTCACCATACTTGGAAACTTCATATGTGTCTGATTGTTATGATATGTTGTACTAAAAACTACTATTAAATATCAGACGCTGGTTTGTAGATAGTGTTCATCTTTCTGTCTTGTTGCTCCTAATGTATTTTTTCATTGCTGAGATTCAGTGATCTTTGAAAACAAATTACTCTTAACAGATATGTTTCATGGATAGTATTTTTTATCGAGTCTGGAGGTGTTATTGATTGCCCAAAGGCTCTTAGCTCTTTTTGATTCTTTGTGAGTTTTTCTGTTTATTGTAGGGTTTTGGTCTTTGTTCTGCTCGCATTCTTCCTCCTATATTTTCAGATGTCAAACTCGGCTGGCAACTTGGGTGTCCTTATCCCCAAGGTGGCCGCTCTATTGGATAGAATGTCGCCAATCAGTGCCCCGTCGACACGCCTACGCAATCTATTCCGCGACTTTTGGTTCTACTGTACAATACTGGGATTTGATGTTCAGTTCTCGGGTATTCATTTTGTCGTTTTTGTTTTATGATTGTATTGGTGGCAACTGAAAAGAGTGTTGTTTTCCGGATTGAAAAGATGATTCGTGCGTCTCTTGAGTTGAATTTGTGCTAGAGAAGACGGGTTTTCTTTATTTTATTTCTTCCTGAGACGACTAGGCAAATGTCATGGATAGTTGATGCGAGAGCTGGGGTGTGTTTAAGAAACCATGCTTTTGAACTGACTTGACGATTAGGATATTGCATTACAAGATCATTCTAATCAGCGTTCGTACAATGACCGCGTTAATCTAGGACTCTGGCCCGAAGAGTGGTACACGGCGGTTTGTCACATTGCAACCAAATCCCCAGTGCTTATTGCCCAGGAGAACCTTCGATCGGAGCTGATTGACAATGCCCCAGTGAAGGGAGACGCCATATCACCGGTACTTTAATTTTCTTTCTTTGCTAGCGGTGGCCTGGTCAGAGCCGGAATGGGCTAAAAATTAGCTTTTGTTTCGCCTATAGAACTGTCAAGAGCGCGTTTCCAAATATTACGCAGCCGTGGAACTGTGAACTGGTGGTTGTCAATAATGTTGTATGATTCGACAATTATAATAAATCTATTGATGGATGAGGCAAAAAAAAAAAATGAGGCAACAACGTGAATTTTGTAGAGACGAAAAGGAACCCTAATATGTCAGTGCAGTAAGGACACCAACATACTAATAAGGGACCTTGTGTTTTGGTACCAATTTGGTACTTTCTATTTGAATCGGTCTTTCTTGCAGACCGATCTTCAGGAAATGAGAAATCGCGTGTCTGCGGAATTGGACCATCCAACAGACGTCAGTTTGTTTGATACTATAATCCATTCATCTTCAAGTTAAATTTATAATGATATTCAAGTTTGATGAGCCCAAGTGTTCAAGCTTGTGCTATTTTAGTTTATCTTATTGTGTCAGCGTGTGTGTTTTTATCTCGGTATTATGAATAGAGCCCGCGTTCAGGAATAGGGATTTCGGCATTCTTTTATCATTGCTAAACAAAGAAGATATCCGCCATGAAAAAGGTGAATGATTGGGAAAGTAATTATATTTTTTTTAGGTGGTCGGGTTTATAAACCGTATGGACTTTGCCCAATGTGTATATCTGCTGTCAGTGATTCGTATGGAAAAGATGCGTGTGACACATGCAAAACACAAGGAGGCAGTGCACGAATACTTCAAATATCTGCATGATAAGTTGGTGGACTATTGATTGATTTATTGATTATTAATCTTGTGTGATCAACTTAGGCGTTGTATAATCTACATAATCTACAGTACCCAGATGTCTGCAAATATGCTAATTTAATGCGGTATTTCTTCTGTACTTCTGTTATTATTTGTTGTTTCTTTACTACTTCTATCCTTTTGCAGAGCAATTCGCAAAGACAAGTCAGCGGTCTGGCAATGTTTCCTGACTGGCGCCCCAGTGGTTTTCAATGCATATTTGGAGGCGGAGAAAAGGAATACTGATCCCGATGTTGAGGTAATTTAATGTGATTTTGATTTGTGATTTAATATGATGTGCTTATTTTTAGATTATTTACGAATGAGTAGTAGTGTCTATGTTTGTTAGTGGTTTATTTTTGCTTGCTCTTGCCTCTAACATTGACAAGCCTGATGTCTTTTCCGTTACTTACGTTTCCTAGTCGTAAGTCGTATTTATTTGGGTTAGTTTTCTCGCGACCTCGATGAGTTTCAATCTCACAAGAGACCTTTTGTGAAAAGGTTTTATGACCGTATGAGCTTTTTGCACTTTCAGTCTCGGCTCGAGTACCATGCTCAATTCCTTCTCGTGCATTTCAATCACAATTTGAGAGAAGTAAGTGAAAAGTAAACTGTAAACGTTTCGATTTCTAGATTTGGTAAATGCTTCAATGACTTGATGGCTATTAAGCTGAATCTGGTATCATATTCCATAGTATATCACAAAAAAATGGACAGAATGTTTCTCGTGTCATTAGTTTATCTTTACTTAATACTTTTTAATTTGATTTGATTGTTTGTGGAACTCTATGTGTGTATGGTTCTTTGTTTGACATTTGACCATGTTTATGTGTTTTAGGTTCGTCGTTGTGCAGACCAGTGTCTCGCAAGACTTGTTGACCGGTTTCCCCATTTGTTATGGAATGGAACGGTTCTCACTACGGCACTGAGGCTTTTGCACGCTCTTCAGGTACTGTAGTTTGTAGTTTGTGCCCTTTGGGGTTTCTGCTTTAGTTTATTGGTTAAAACGTCTTGTATATCGTTATCGTTAGGCTATATCGTTAGGCTTGTGATGTTTGTTTGTTGGGCCTCAACTATACGAATGAGTGACGTTAGTTTAGTGATTGCTTACCTTACCATATTTCATTCTTTATTCTTTCTCAGATCAACTTGGATCAGGACCCTCAGTGCAAACAGAGCACTTTCTACGTGTCAGGACTGGATTGGACGATTCAGTTGCAGGTTCGTTTAAGTTTGAGCAGTTTATGAAATAGTGTTCTCTTTGTGGGCTGGATCCTCGATTGTCGTCTATTCTGATTGTTTTCTTTTCGTATTCCGATTGTAGTGCCTCAAGATGCATAAGTAGATAAACTCGGTTGGTGTTTTGTAAACATTTTGTAAGCGCTTGTATGGAATTGTATGGTACAAATGTATGGAATTAATTGTCTCATGATACGCATTTACTATGGAAAATGTGAACTGATTTTCGGTTAACTGGATAAATTTTGCACAATTTTGTTTTTGTTTCCTGAATGGGGAACATAAATTGTAGCTTATATTCAAAAATGGCATACGTATTCCCCTTAACTTGTCTTGTGCTTCCAGGATTCGGTGGAAGGTCGCCGTGTGATTGTGGGTGATTTTTCCACGCGATGCCAGCAGATTCTACACGAAGCAATCAAATGGGCACCCGCGAGCACGCATAGTCATCTGTTGGTGAGTTGCCGGTGGAGTTTTTTTTAAATTCAAGACGGTAGTTAGAAACTCGACTCATGACGAGGCACAGATCGGGCTAATATAAAAATACTATATATGTTTTTCCGTTAAAGCGTGTGTCTGCCCTCACTAAAGAGCACTTATACGTTCCCTAAAAATTAAATGATCTGTTTTCAGGAGTACGTCTC
The DNA here is from genome assembly GCA_036852015.1 of Pelodera strongyloides. Classification (NCBI taxonomy): domain Eukaryota; kingdom Metazoa; phylum Nematoda; class Chromadorea; order Rhabditida; family Rhabditidae; genus Pelodera; species Pelodera strongyloides. Next base: position 18,313 of record JAANDG010000864.1, on the reverse strand, counting down.
GGAGTTTGGGGCGCCTTGCGATGGTTCTTTGCGGTTGGCGGTGGAAGCCGTTATCCACACTTCGGGCTCGTCAACACCACCCAGGAATGCGAGTGGCACGGACAATGCGTCGTTGTACTTGAGCAGTCTGCACATGAGATCACTTTATTTGGGACAGGTAGTTGATTATTTGAGATGTAGTCTTAGTTCAGATACCATGATAAAGGGTCAGTTGTTGTGCATTTCTGTGCTGGTATTGGTAGATAGGTTGTGTGGCTCGGCTCGTCGTGTTTTGCGGTTTTGAGTAGTTATTGCATCAGAGTCTGAGTCACTATGCTGCTCTTCAACCGATCGAACAGTAACAGTGATTGTTCAGGTGAAAGGAATGTTGGCCATGTTCCGTAGCGAATCCGAAGCGGCAGCCGAGATCAAACTCATTCAACGACTGGAGGCTGATTTTGAGCGGGCATGCAGGACTGGTAGGTTATCATTTGGTTGGATTTATTGTTAGACTAATGAAGGGGAAGATGTTTTTTTTTCACCTTGAAATATTGCAAACACTAAACACACATGTTTCAGTAAAGCGTTCAATTGTATGACACTTGGGTGTCTGATTCCTATGCACAGCAGTTTTCTTTACGGGAAATTTGGAATTTGGAATGGTGTGTGATGTGTGCTAGCTTCTTTTCCAACCATTTTAAATCAATTTCTATAATACTGATGAGCTGTGCAAGTTAAGTAAGTATCGTAGGGCCCGGCAGGAAATCGGGAAATCAAGTATTTGAAGCAATTGAAAACTCAATCGATACGGTACATCTATCTGCTGTCACTGAAGTTCACCTGAGTACCGAAGCCGACGAGTGCGTGTATTCCCAGGATATGTTGGTGTTTAGTCTAACTTGTAATTATTATTATTTTCTTGAATTCCGTCATCTTAAATTAGGTTCACAGTTACAGGCGCCGACGATGAGATGACAAACGCCGTGATGCTATTGACTTCTTTGTTTATTTCTTTAAAAGGTATGATATTCAGATTTTTGTTTTTCTCTCTGCTCTCACTCTCTCAGAGAGAGAGAAAGAGAGTGAGAGATACTGTGATACATACTATAAGCAGAGAGCTTCTCTTTATAATGTGACAAGTATTCTCGTCCTATTTTGTATGCGCCAGGTTTTTCGAAACGAGATAGTCCTTTGACTTTGAGTGATTTCAAATGCTACCCCATTTAGATCTCAACGACCACATTCTGTCGATTATTGTGCGAACGCCGTTGAGAAATTTCACTGGTAATTTTGTTCAATTGTTATTTTACAGTTTTTTTTTGAGCTCTGTAGATTCGTAGATTGTTCATTGTTGAGTATATAGTATAGTTTATATTAAACTATTTATTTAGAAAAACGAAAAACAGTATCAAATGTAATTTAACATGAAAAGAGAGAAACACACACAGGCTGAGCACATTCAAGAGGCTCAGCTTCTCAAGCGGTGTAAAAATTGCAAGAAATGAAACGAAAAATCACACTATATAAAATAATATAAAAGAACTCGCTTAACAAACAGTGAAGTTTGGAACAAATTTCCCAAGGATGGTGATTGGTGAGGTAATTTGAATAAAAGGTATTGTTTATGATTTGTGTGTTTAGAGTCAAGTATGGAGCTGTGCATTTTGAGCTGGAATTGGATACTGGCCGCACGGAAGGATCTACAAAATAAGGTGATTATTCTGATTACCAGTCGCCATGCGCGCTGTCGCGCCCCTGGCTCCTGGGCTCGGGTCGTTGCGGCCTAAGAGGTGATAATGGGTTTTCATGTCAAATACTGTGATACATACTATATGTTTGTGTACTGTTGTAAATATATCAGTTAGTGAGGTATGCTACGCTGGCGTAAATATGGTTATGTAAAATGAGGCATAGTGACATAAGTGTGTTGATTTAATTATCCTGAACCATAGAGTTTTTGCGCTGTTTCGTTGTTGCTCTCGGCTCTCCGTTATCTAGCTGTGTCCCAGATTACAAATACATTTACAAATTTACACAAGTAACCGATTTGCTCCTTATGATTTGTTAAGTGTTATTATTATGTTGTATGTAGTCTTCACAATAGTAACATCATATATTGCAATGTTCTTGTTTCAGTTTCTGCAAGAACTTGCCAGGTGTTGGTCGTGCTCCGCTCAAATGAGGCTCGGCATTTTCGAAAAGGTTAGCTGACAATTAAAAGAAATTATTAGATGTTGTGGCGGATTGATTTACTTCTTAGACGTGAGCTCCGTTTTACCCTTCCTTTAGTAAAATTAATTGTCTAACAATAAGCTTATCTTTGATGGACGTCTAGTCCCATTATTTGGTGGTATTTTGATATTGTAATGATATCAAACAGTCAAACAGTGTTAGCGGGCACAAAGCACTGCGATAATCATATTTCTAATCTCGTTATGAAAGCCTTCAGAGCATTGTCGTCTAGGCCTCTTGTCTGGTAAATATGTTGTTCCTGAAACATTGTACTTGTTACTCATTCGAATGTGGAAAAATTGTTGTTGAAATGGGTATCACAGCAATGTTTAATATACAGAAAGCCCACTGTAACTTTTTTTCTGTTTGCCTGACCTTGTAATTTATAGGACGCTGGCCCTCCCTCTCCACTATGTGAAGCAATACTCGAGCCGGCAAAACCACCGTTTCTAGGACCGCATCGATCGTGGATAAATGTATGTTTATCGATTTATTGATGTGGAAGGTGTTTGCTAGCTTGCTTTCAAGGTTACGTCCAGGCATGTTATTGATTGGTTCTGGAAAGTAATTGTATTTTGGCTCTAGTGATTGGCAAACGTCATTACTAGATGACAGTCGTCGGTGGGTGAGTGAAGAAAATTCAAGACTAGCTAGCTCTCACAATTAGCATGAGTTTTCTTTAATTACTCTGAACGTGCGCGCTATACCAAGATCACGACTAGACTAACGACTAGAACACGCTTCTTTTCCCATTCGGAAACAACATTTTGTGTTTGTTTTGTCACTTTGCGACAGTTCGGCAAAACTGTGGGAGCTTGTATTTCCAAGTTTATCTCAAACTTGGTAGTTAAACCTAGTATTGTGTTTGGATTTAGTTTATTGCCGGTGGAAAACTAGGCCATATACCGGGATAAATTTACCTTAAACTTGGGTAGTTAAACCGATCACTTAATATTGGATTTAGTTTATTGCCGAGCGTGTCGATGTGGCCAAGTATTCGTCACGGGAGCAGTTGGACCTTCTGGAGACCATGTTTGTGCAGACGTTATCACTCCAAGTTGGATGCCCGCCTGTTAACGTTACTGCGAGAAGTCCTGTCGGGACACCACAGCCCGAATTTCAGGGTAACGTTCGATTTTCAGTTAAACAGAAAGAGAGAGAGAGAGAGAGAGAGTTCTCTTGATTATTGAAACCAGCCGAAGATGTGTATCTGAAATATGTGGTTTAAAAGTAGCGTTATCTTGTTTTTCGTACCAAGATCTTTTTAGACAATTTTTATATTTTGACTTTTAGTGCAAATCACACGAAATATCGAAGCGGTCGGTGTGAGATTCCGGTTACTATCCTGTGTGCTGGCGATGCTCCAGGTAAGGGTTCTAATGAGTAGCTTAGCTTTTAAGTTTACCTTAAGTGAGGTGCGTTTCTTTTAGCATGTGTAGTTTATTGGCTTATGCTCTTAAGATTGTTTTGCCTAATATATGTCCTTAGTCCTTATGTGTTTTCTCTACTTAAGGGCGATGCGAACACTGCTCGTTTGTCAAATAATGTCCTGCGGCAAAGAGTTTATGCCTCTGCTCTTCATTACTTTACGTAAGTTTTTTTTCTGCTAAGATGATGAGCGCTGTTATACATTATGTTTTCCTTATCGACTTAAAATTGTTGGGTTTAGCCGTTGGAAGTTTAAGTGAAAGTCCGTTACGGTGTAGTAATACAAGTTCCGTATTCCCTTATGTTATTTAACAGCTCGTTATGTATGTAGGCTTCCACCTCAAGGCCCCACTCAGTCGTCAACCCAGCTGAAGAACGACATCAGACTTCTGCTCCAGTTTTGGCAGGCTCTGTATGCCGATGCCAAGTACCTCAAGAAGGAGATGTTCAGTAGTAATGGTTGGTGTCCAGTCAATATCTTTATAGTATAATGCATTATCGATTACTTTCGTCTACGATGGTGTGTACAGTATACTTGAACGAAGTGCAGATTTTCCTTTGTTCGTTATCCTTAAAACTAGAGACCGTGACTGTCTAGAATTTGAGTTCTCGTGGTCTTTTATCTTGCGCCTGTTGTTGTAAAGTACAAGCTGCTCGCGGTCTACGGTATACATTTTGATCTTATTTGGTCCAGTGGAATTGTGAGGAGGCTTGCTTTTTATACTTGTGTTATGTTTATTTGTTAATATGATCTTGGAAATGACTCTTATAAATGTAAATGTAAAACAAATAAATAATTCAGGTAGTGACGCGGCAGTGTCTACACCCGTGCAGAATCTTTTAACCCAATCGGATCCATTGTCTGGGAGGTGTGATTTGGTTATTTTTTTATTTGCAACAGTTCCTTTTCACTCTTTTTCTGTTTCACCTTGTGGTATGTGCGGGCTGCGGGCTGGAGTTTGACAAGCTATGGGGTAGCAAAAGTTGATTTTGGGTTAGTTAATCTACCTTACTCCTAATTGTAATTGTAAGGCAATTTGGTCGGCATAATGTGTGTATGCTTATCGTGTTGTTAGAATACCTGTTTAGTGGAAACTTATAAATTTCTTCGTTGATACTGTAATTCTAAATTTCAAATTTCTTCTTTGACTTTGATACTGTAATTGGAAATTTCAGTCCGTATTTCTTATCGCTTATACTTACTATGTTTTCTCTTTTGTATGCATTCTTGCTTTTTTGCAGGGCTGCTGGGAACGCTCATACCTGGTATGCAGGAGGTTCTGTGAATATTTCAAATAGTTATGCAAATACGCTGACTCTACTGTCGAATACGAAGAGTCAGACGTTGGCGAGAAGCACTACAGGTACTGTACTTATTAATTGTAAGGCTCAATTATGATCCATCCGTTCATCTGCGAATCTTTTTTTCGTTTAGCTTATTGATTTTTGAAATTCGTGCCGTTTCCGACGTCATAATACATATGAGACATCATTATACATACGAGACAGTGCTTTTTGCGGAGATTTCGCTGGGTTCCTTTGTTAGGTTAGGGTAGGGTACTATTTATACCCACACGGTTGGTCTAAGCCATTGTTGTTTAAGGTTCACGAAAAGATGCCTCAGTTTCGCAAGATGTCGAGAAACAAATCAAGGTGTTTCTGAAGAGAAGGAATTTGATTCTCATGCTCTTGGTTTGTTATTTTGTTTATTTTACGATATTTGGAATATTAGAATATTTTATGGATGTAGGGCTTATTTAGAGTGTTTCACTTGATCGATGGAAAAAGGCTTGCGGTTCGGCAAAATCACATATCAACAAATGTTATCAATCGACAAACTTTTATTTTGTGTCAATTGGTAATTCTTGCTGTAGGGCAACGAAATCGAGAGATTGTGTGCGTGGTTGCACCCGCTCGGAGACTGTGTCGAAGATGGAGTGACGGCCATTGAACAGTGGCACAAGAGCACCTTCCCTGGTAGGTTGACTATTGTAGGTTCTAGGAAACAAGCCTTCGGTTTTCCCCATCCATTAGTTAGTTTGCTCCCCAATGGCTAACTTTATTGTGCTTTGTTCTCTGCCCATCATCTTATTCGATACCTGCTTGACAGTTTGATTTCATTATCGGAATGCAAACTACAAGTTTGTATACACTTCTTTGTGCTTAAAGCGAAATACCACCCGGTTTGGGGTTTTTCCACCAAAAATAGTTTGAAAAAAGTTATAAACGAAAATAAACATAAAAACACAAACAAATAAGTGCGTCTTGCATAAAAATGTTCTCAAACGACCATTTTTTGCGATTTTGTATGGGAAAATTCGCTTCCGGCGATTTGCCGATTTTAATACTAGCACGGCCCCGGAAAAATCGAGGGATGGCCTTTTCAAATGATCACTCCGAAGCATCCAAATGACGAAATGTTGATAAAATATTTTGAATTTGGCTTGTAAAAGTGCAAAAATGCACTTTTTGAAAACGGCGGTAAACGCACGGTTGTTTACTCCTCCTCTTTCGTATTTTTTTGCTGAGACCGACCGCTAATTCGCTTTAAGTCCGCATGTTTCTTACAAGACATGTTTCTTATAAGTCCGCATGTTTCTTACCAGTTAAATTTAGCTTCGAGCCTACGTTACTGCGAAAATTGGTTACAATACTCTTTCAGACGCACGAACTGAGCAACGGTTGCTCAAGGATTCAGCGCGTCTCGCTTGGGAACTGAGCCCGGAGTTGGCTGTATATTTACCATCGAGGTAGTATTATTAAGTAATTGCAGCATAAGTATAATATCTCGGGAGTAAGGGGGAAGTAAGACTGTATGGTTAACTATAATGTCGTTGTATTTTCAAGGTCGTTTTGTATTTTGTATGGAGACTTTCATTCGTATTTCGGAAATTAGCTTCTACCCTAAGTTGAAGTTCAAATTCTGCTTTAGTGTAAGGGTTTATTCTGAAAAAAGCACCCTTTTACGAATACACATATGATATCTATCGTGTTGTAGGTTCCGTAACTCATCAGCGCTGCGTACTATTGTCCAACAACTTGTTCGCTCGAATCCTGACGCGGTGGCTCATCTTCCGGACGCGCTTCCGCACTTTTTGGGAGATAATACGGTGTTTGAGTCGGCGGATGTAAGTTTACGTTTGCGCTGTCTCGCGCAGTTACTTTTTCCCTTGAGTGAATCTAACATCCGTTTCAAGTAAAAACCAGCGTGTTTGTTGATGAACTTTCCTTTTCTTGTTCCGTATGTCGTACGAAAATTGCATTATAAATTTTTTTAATTCCATTATCTGCTTTATCGGTTCAGATCTCTCATGTTTTGACGTGGTCTAGATGTTCGCCGGTTATGGCACTCTCATTGCTAACACCGAGGTACGGATTTTGAATGTTCTTTATTCTTTTAGAAACAACTGATGATTGGTAGCAGAGAGAGGGATAGTTGATATAGGGATCGCAAAGCAGAGGCCGTATTCACCAACACACAGGGAGCCTTCCTTAGGCTCACGAGCGCTCTGAATCTCTTCTGCTCATGCACTTTCTACGCACCTCTTTAGCTCCATATGGGGGAGACCAGGGAGGGCTCCCTGCGTGTTGGTGAATATGGCCTCAGTAGACGATAATATTTGTAGGCAGTATCCGCAGCATCCAGTCACTGTGCAGTACGCAGTTCGTGTATTGAGAAGCTATTCGGCAGACACACTTCTCACCTACATCCCACAGATTGTACAAGCAATTAGACACGATGCGGTTGGCTTGATATTCTTTTTTTATATATTATTTTTTACGTATTAAATTATGCATCACATGTGTGCATCACTACACCATGCGATGAATTGATTAGCATTTATACGGACGGAACAAACAGAGTAGGCGCGCATTTTGAACAAATATACGTATTTTGCATATATCTGCTCGAATTACCACTACATTTTAACCCATCCGTGTCTTAGTGCTATTCTGAATGTGTGATTAATTAGGCTTGCGGACGGGAGTCAGTGGTGATTTTTTTTCTCAAATATTGATTTTCAAACTTGTATGTGTCTTCGGCTTGATAATGGACTGTGACGGATTGCTGTTTATTCATCTTGCGCATGTGTCAATTGGTCAAAATTTTCCGTAGATACTTGTGTCACGAGATCGGGTTTCTCCCTATTAGCTATTTTAATAGAAAGATAAAGCTACAATTTTTTTACATCTATCTGTGAGGGGGGATGACGCCTGGGACGGGAAACAAAGCCTTGATTGAGCTTTATATGGGCAGCTAACCACTACACCAACACTACGACGGCTCGTGTCGTAATTGTTATGTGTATTCGTTTCAGATGGGCTATGTGGCCGAATTAGTGGTGTGGCTTGGCGGCCACAGTCAATTGCTCGCACATCAGCTACTGTGGAACATGCAGACGAATATGTTCATGGATGAGGAGAGCAAGGTGCGCGACCCGGTGCTCTACGATGCTCTCAGCGAGATTGCGAGAAAGGTTGGCGGTTATAACTTGTTGTGTGGTATTACTATGCAGGTGATGTGATAACTCTCGTCCTCAACCGCGTTCGCCCCCTCGTTTTGGTGCACTGCGCGGTGCGCGATTGGCCGGGGGTGCGCTGTGCGGTGGAGTTCCCCGAGGCACTGCGTACCTATGCGCATAGTTTGCAAACCACGCGGATGGGTGCGCCCCATCCCCTCTGAGCGGTTCGCGGCTGGCTGCGCCCACACTCCAATCTGCGCGGCTGGCTACGCGTGCACTCCACTTTGCGTGGATGGGTGAGGGTGCGCGCCCAGGAATGTGGATTGTTGGTTCCGATGCCAACTATGTATAGAGATTTTACATTTTCCTTTTTTAGATGACATCACAGTTTGAAGGAACCGAGAAACGATTCTATGATGCAGAATTCGATCTATTCCATCGTTTGACTGCAATTTCGGGCACGATTAAGCCGTTTCCGAAGGGCGATGGCCGCAAGAAGGCATGCCTGAAGGCACTTGCACAGGTACGGAACGTTTCTTTCTTGAAAGTGAAGCGCCGCGCAGCTGTGGACGGTGCGCGGCGGATGCGCCGCCCACGTCCACTAACAGTGTGTGTGAAGTTGTGATGTTCCGTTTTCCCCGGATGAACGATTGCCATACTAACGAGATTTCTTATGCAATTTTCTGCAGATAAAACTGGAAACGGTCACTTATTTGCCGTCAAACCCGGAAGCCGTGCTGCTGGACATTGACTACGCGAGCGGCATGCCCATGCAGAGGTGACTTTGTTTACACTGCACAGAATTTGTGAGGATATCCCTGTTAAAGCGAAATACCAGCCGGTTTTTGAAACGCATCTCAAATATGTGCATTCTTATGCTGTTGTGCTAAGAGGGTCGAATTGGGATCTATTTTTTATTATAATTTATGTTCATTTATGTTCGTTTCAAAATCCGGCCAGTATTTCGCTTGAAACCGAGGATACTGTAGCTCGGTAATTCCATTTTTTTTGTTCAGTGCGTAGGCGAAGCATATTGTTATTCAGTGATATTACTCAACAATAGCTCCTAGAGCTGTGAAATGACACCTTTGCATGCCCATGCGTAACCCCTTAAATTCATTTTTTAGCGCGGCCAAAGCGCCATTCCTCGCCCGATTCAAGGTGCGACGTTGCGGCGTGAAGGAGCTAGAGCGTATTGGTTTACTTGCGCAGGCGTCTGAGAAACGTAAGTTACTTTTTACTTATCGAATATTTTGGTGGTATATTGATATTGCTTTCTTTTTGGTTAATTATTCACTCTCGAAGCTTGGAACGTAACAATGTATTTCGTTGTTGTTCTGCTCAGCCAGCTGGTTTGGCATCAGTATAATGCTTAGAGTTTCCCTAGTTATAATTTGATGTTTCAATAAAATGTGTTAAACATCTCGTTCGTCTTTTCTGGGTTGTCGTATATGAAAGGAAATTGTTTCCAAATGGTTGAAACTCAGAAACTATGTAGCTTACTTGGGCTTTTAAGTGAGTATCCACCCATAGTCGGAAATCGTTAGTGTACGTTATCCTGTGTTTAACTCCGTGGCAATTGAACCGCAACTGAAGCGCAAATGTGAGCATCAAGAAAATAAGTCGGAAATACACAAGAAGCCGTGTAAAAGGTTTATTTTATTATAAAATGTGTTGATTAGGTGACCAACTTCCACCCGAGGCCGATATCCACGCTCTCGCCAGAATGCAGGACAGCCGGGTTTGCTGGCAAGCTGCCATATTTAAGGTAGGATTTTTTTTCGGAATATTTGTGTATCTGTTTACCTATAACTTGGCTGCTTTTCGTTACATCGTGCATGTCATGGATTCTAAGGCTTCACATGACGGCGTAGTAACGCTATGTATAATTGATTGATTGGTGATATTGTTATTTGATACGATGGACGTAATGAAGCGACCAACGAGTGAATTCTATTGTGTCTGTGCGCGAGTTGACTCGAAAGCTACAGTGCATCTTCCATGTTCATTTGATTAAGGTGGGTGACGATGTTCGACAAGATATGTTGGCGCTTCAGCTAATGCAGGTGGTCAAGAATGCGTGGACCGCGTTAGGAATCCCTGTAAAGGTAAGTGAGGGATCATCAGAAGTGTGTGTTCTCTGGTACCACGAATAATTCTGTGCATAGAATGCTGTCAATCCCTACTCACGTACTCACTTGCATATATGATAATCGACAACACTCTGTGCTCTTTGAGAGTGTTCACCGTCGCTAACAGTGGTGTGAACAACAGGAAATAAATACAAGCCAGCTGTATCAGTACAAGATACGGTAGTGTTGTGTATGATAGGATGATAAGCCCAAGTCCAAGCCCCTAAAGCCTCGCAGGGAAAACAGTGCTGTAAATGAAAAGAAACTAGATGTGGTTTCGTCTGTAGGTGTTTCCTTACCGTGTGGTCGCCACGTCTCCGGGTTGTGGTGTGATCGAATGTGTTCCAAATTCCAAATCAAGAGATCAGCTGGGAAGGCAGACGGATTTTGGTAAGCGTTTTTGCATATGGTTCTTTGGACGTATACAAAAGTTCAATAGGTTACCGAAAGATGTTGAGCTGCAATAAGTCAGATAGTTTACCTTAAAGCGAAATACCGGCCGGTTTTTGAAACGCATCGAATAAACCAGCACTCTTATGCAGCTTATGCACATAAACATAAATTAGAATGAAAATCGAACTAAATTCGAGTAAATTAGCATAAATAAGTAAGAATTCAGTTGTCCATGATGCGTTTCAAAAACCGGCCGCTATTTCGCTTTAACACATTAAGACATTGCAATTCAGTATCATACTTTGCTGATGTGTCTCTACTAGGTGACACTTATTGTTGAGTATGACTGACGCACGCGCGATTTATTATGTTTATTATAAGTATATTTATCGGCTTAGCTTGCAAGACTTTTTTTTGAAGAAGTGACTGAATTGCTTGTTAGATAATTTGGACGCGCTTTTGGAAATTTGAAGAGATTTCTTCGTGAAGGTGAGGTTCATACTTATGTTAGTTCTTTGTTCCTTTTTAGGCTTGTATGAATACTTCAAGACGACGTATGGAGATGAGAATAGTGAGGTATTCCAGACAGCGAGAAGGTTTGTTTTGTTTTGAACTTGAACTGATGTTTCTAATTGTGAAATTTTGGTATGACTATTTTCAATCAAGTGAATGGATACATAATCCTGTCAAGTGTCAATAAGTCATTATTACTCGAATTTAAGCGAACTAATAAGAAATTTTGCAATCCAAGGCTATAGGGAATCCGCAAACCTAAGTATACGTTTTGTCTAAAGTTTCCATATTTGAGCAAGGGTAGTGTAGTGTTCCTTATTGTGGATGTTTAGTGTGAATTAGAAAGAAGGTCAGTGCTTAGGGGGAATATGTGGCAACGGCGTTGTCCTTCCCCCTTTCTTTTCAATTGACCATTTCTCTTTCAGAAACTTTGTACGTTCGATGGCCGCCTACTCCGTCTTCTCATATCTTTTGCAAATAAAAGATCGACATAATGGAAATATAATGATTGATGTTGATGGCCACATTATACATATTGGTTAGTGAGTGTTCGCTTCAGAGCAGTTTAAGTAGTTTGTAGTTTCTCAAGATGTCCCTTTGTATATGATTATTTGGCACGGTCCATAATTGTCATACTTGGGTTGGGATTAATAGTCCAGTTCTGAAGTTCTGGTAATGTCCACATGCAGTGTATGTTGGGTTTGAAAGGCTTGTCCGACTGGTGCGTGGTCTAACAGACCTAGAACCGAAACGTTGGAAATAAACATCATTTTTTGGGATTTATGCTCACACGATCTGAACTGAACCTGTGGAGTCTCCAGGCTACTTTAATTGTGTATTCCCATACGCTACTCGTTTCGAAAAGGTTGTATTCCCTCACCAACGGAATGTTTCTGAACTTGAAGATATTGCAGTTTTGACGAACTTGGTGATAAAGTAGTTGTTCGCATTGTACCAGTTTTAATTTCAGATTTCGGTTTCATGTTTGAGAGCAGCCCCGGAGGAAATTTAGGCTTTGAACCGGACTTTAAGGTTTATCTTTTTTTTGTCTTTTGGATATTCTGTGCGAGCAGAGCACTCATATAGGAAAGCAATTTACCGTATTAGTAGTACAAATCAGGAGATGGTAAAAGAATACCAGAACACAGGAAAGTGAAAACCCCGATTTCACCCCGGTTATTTCCCAAAACCCCGATTTCGCGCCGATTTTTTTCCCAAAAAAAAAACGATTTCCTGACGGACTTGATTGGGGCGAAATCTGGGTTTTTGGTTTCACATGAAGTTAATGGAATCATTGTTCGATTCAGTTGTTTGAGCTATAGGTGCGAACTAGAGTCAAATGGCGAATTTTGTTTTGTTCCGATCCATGGTGCAGTCCTAAAAGCTCAGATGGTGCAACTTATGAGTTACCCTTTTTATTTTAGTTGAGCGAAGAAATGGTGGCAATTATGGGTGGAAAGATGGAAGCTGTTCCCTTCAGGCAATTTGCTACACTTTGTGTCCAAGCTTATCTGGCGGTGCGACCGTATCATAAGGTGGGCAAGTTTTCTGTGGCACGCTGCACGCTATTGTATAGTTTTCCGAGTCGATTTAGGACTGTATTTGTATTATTATGCGCTGAGCCCGGTTTCATCAATATTTTCGTGTCTCACGGGTTCTTCCATGCACCACGAAGTAAGCCGGCAAAGGACATATGAACAGATAGTTATCGATATTTTACTTCACGAATGACTGGTGGGGAGAACCGGACTATGATGGTCATTCATTATTCCAGGCATTTATTTCCCTCGTCTCTCTCATGTTGGATACTGGACTGCCCTGCTTCAGAGGAAAGACTATTCAGCAGCTGAGGGCAAGGTACGGAAATATTGTGATACAACACCAACATCTTAGGGTACCTTTTGGTTTACGAGCTGACAGCAACTACCCCAAGAACTTTCTTCTTTGTTCCTACGACCCGTTGATCCAATAAACATTATTAAAAAAATATGAGTGCCACTTTATTCTGAAATACAGTAGTCACACTTAAAGTATGTAGAATCCCAATCCAGGGTTAATAAAGCCCTAATAAACCACTAACCAAACAAACCACACAGTCGGCTCAATAGAGTATATCGATGGATATCATAGACAGGTTATGTGTTGTTACAGTAAATTCGTCCGATATCCGAAAATTGTGTTCTGATTAAGAATTGATCACTGTAATTGTAATTTCTGAATAATTATCATGCATTGTGAGTTGTGCGATTTACTGTCAATGACGTTCATTATTATAGGTGTAATGAAATGTACTCTCAATGACATGGAGTAATTATGAAGGCCAGGTGTCACTCTTTGGTCTTTCTAGGTTCTGTCCCGAAATGAACGAGCGTGACGCAGCGAAGCACATGCATACGGTGATCACAAACTGTTTCATGAATATCAGAAGTAAAATGTACGATCAACTACAGTACATACAAAACGATATTCCATATTGATTGAGGGAGGATGAATCACCCTCTGATTGTTACGATAGTATGCTGACACTTGCACCTTTTTTAAGTAAGTTATTTTGTAGATTAATTAAACGATTCCTTATTTATAGCTTATAGAATATACTGTAAATTATAATCGAACCATGTGCATCATCGATTGAACATACACTAGTCCCTAGACTTTGACTGGTTATTTTTTTTATGTAGAACTTTTATTTGTGTACACGATAGTGTTTGCCATTAATTCTCAACCTATTATGCTTTGTGCAATGCAGTTTGAAAAATTGTCTGTAACATATAATTTATTCGGTTTGGTTTTACAGAGTTGTGATAGCGTGTAATTAGTTTCGTATTCAGACATTCCTAGCTTTTGTGAGAAAGTCTATTTTTCGCCATAATAAAGTGTTATTGAATCATTGTTATTTTCCGTGGTGGCGGTACATTAGCACGAGGTACTAAAAGTTAACTTAAAAACATAACGAATACAGCAAAACCTTGCAAAGCGAGCGTGGAGACGGCCGAGTAGTGTAGACGTGTGGCAGAATGTATGTATACTGTAGGTGAGATCTCCACTCTCCACTTGTTGGATACAGTAATGTTCATCGAAGTTCCTCAGCGGGGTTGGCACTGGGTTTTTCTTCTCTCTTCCCGTTGAATGGGGTTACAGTACACTTGATCGACAAGAAGCTCGTATTTATTCTTTATCTTATCTGATAAACTGGTACGCCCTAATTCTGTGTGTTGAGGAATGCATGTGTTCAACCATCCACGAGTCAGTTACGAACGTTTATGGTAGGCTATATGTACAAAAAATACAAGGTGGTTCGACAAATAGAAGTTCTTATGAGTTATGCTTTACAAAGGTAGTTTCCTTCCTTCGCCATAGTACTTCGCCCTCATTTTCCAAGCGTTTCTCACTGAACTTCGCCTCTTCACGGTCCTTATATTCATCAAATCTGCAAGAATAAACTGTTTAAAAAAAATCAAATAACAAATAAAGTAAAGTAATAGTGAATTATTTTGGTCAAAAGGGTGTTGCAAGTCGACTAGCGAAAGCACTTACTTGCTAACAATCCCGTGCCGTTGCGGAGTTTTCACAAAACCTGTCCGTTGTAGTTTTTCGCCTCTGAAAATAAGCATTTGCGAATTTCAACATGCACGTTTAATTTTTTCGTATTGTAAGTGAGGAGAAGTTGCAAGTGATTAATTGCTTTGTACTTAGGTGTGTGGTGTGTGTGTGTGTTATTTTTATATTTAGCCGTTCTTAGATAAATTGCACTTCTCTCTATCTTATGTTGTTTACTAACACATACTCCTACTAACATCAGTTGTGTGTGTGCATTGACCAAGAGCGTCAGCTCTTGGCCATGGTCCAAGGATAAAGAATAATGGCTATATTCCTACTGTGTATATTTAAATATATACATCACATAATATACACATAATACAATAATAGAATGGCTAGCGGCGGGGCCGGCCGCTAGCTAGTTCTACATGGCGACCGCGGAGGTCTGCCTATTCCACCTATTCTGGCAGACTTCGAACCTACATCTTCCGCCTGATTCGACAACAATTCACAACATTCAATGATATTCGTAACTTTCCTAACTCCATATCGACATTTTACTAGTAATCGCCCCTCTGCTAATATTTTGTCGACATCTACAATACTCTCTTCTCTACTCTTCATGTATATTGCTATCGGGTCGATAGTCGAAGTGCAAGGATCAACTGAGAAAAGCAAAGGAGCTGCGACCTTGCCGCCTGAAGCTAAGTTTTATATTTTATAGTAGGAGAAGATGAGACACAATATCTAGTACTATCGTTAGTCACTGAACAATATTCTTGATGGTGGATTCCAGTTGAACGTAAGAAGGTTTTAACGATAAGCAGCCCCATAAGGACAACCCAACTGAGCTAGGGATGAGATATTTTTGTTGAATGTAAATAATTATATTTATGAGCCCCGCTAAGATGATGTGCGATACATCCCCGGCAACAATTTAAGGATGGGTGGTTGGGCAGCATGGATTTTGCCGGATCCCACATGTAGCCAGTTGAGGATAAGCAAATAATGATAATATAAGTTACCCAGTAGGGCTCACACTCAAGTGTAACTAGTCCTTATGTATTTAATTTTAATCGTTATTTTGATTGGAATTGAATATTGTTATAGGAGATTGTACTAGACTTTAACTTTCTTATTTTAATGTTGTGATACACCTGACATTGTTGTTGAATTGAATTGACATGTAGCCATATTATTGAGATTCTACCTTGCAATTGTTAAGATCATGTGAGAAGACACACAACTCTAGCCATTTTGAAGTTAAGATCTTGATATTGTTTATTTGATAGCTGTTAAGACCTTGTCGTGTTTATCTAATGGACCATCTCAATAAGAGCTGGGGTCCAGCTCTTGTTGAGAGAGGGCGATGTAAGTGAGGAGAAGTTGCAAGTGATTAATTGCTTTGTACTTAGGTGTGTGGTGTGTGGTTTTTATATTTAGCCGTTCTTAGATAAATTGCACTTCTCTCTATCTTATGTTGTTTACTAACACATACTCCTACTAACATCAGTTGTGTGTGTGCATTGACCAAGAGCGTCAGCTCTTGGCCATGGTCCAAGGATAAAGAATAATGGCTATATTCCTACTGTGTATGTTTAAATATCAACATCACATAACATACACAGTATACATTAATAGAATCGCTAGCGGCGGGGCCGGCCGCTAGCTGAGTTCTACAGTATGTATAATAATAATAATAATAATAATAATAATAATGAATACCTATAGCCAAATCCAGACTTCTCATTTCCGATATTCGAGTCCACTCCCATTTGTATGGCCACTGGGTCCACACGACCTCTACCCTCACGTCCCAATCCCTTACCAGGGGCCCAACCCATTCTGAAATAATTATCCTAACCAGCAAAAAGACCTGTCCGAACAAGGTAACAAGAACATCCCCCACTTTACAACGATGTTGAAACATTTGCTTTTACGCATGAAATGTGATAAATTGAAGACTAAAACTACTAATATCAAGAGGTTCAGCGGACGTTGCGTAGCCAGTGTAGAGTCGTTATATAATAAACAATGTGTAGAATTACAAACATTATAAACGTTAGAAAAACGTACCTCTTCATGATTTCTCCAATCCGCTCCGGGACCTTGTTGGCAACCAGCGAAGCTTCGGTATCCGAATTTCTGCGTTTGCGAGCCGAACGCTTATTACCTCCCCTTGAACCTTTCTGCCGGAATACTGATTCGTGCAGTGAACCACTCCTAAAGAATTGTTTAAGTTCATCCCTAAAACTAGCCTGTGAGTATTCCTCAAAATACTACAAAAAGGAGATTTATTACCAGAATGAACAGTTTCTAGAATTTTATAATAAAAAATTAACACAAGGGAGCCCATGGCGCAGTGGTAGACGTCTATTGAACCACTCGGGTGGTCGAGTGTTCGAATCCACCCAAAAGTCTCTCCCTTACCTTCTCGCCTCGTCCTCTCTAATTTCCACAGCATCTCTCGCATCTTTCGTCCCTGCACTCTTTCCCTCATAGTAAACGGAATAGTCCACATCCCAGTCATCTGTCCACTTCCAGTCACAATCGGTTCCCTAAACCTTGGTCGTAAAGCGGTATGGCATGTGTTTTCAAAACATTTTTAACTGCATTCGCACCATTCGCACGTACCCCCTTCTGAACCAGAAGGGCACCGATCTTCCTCAAAAAAGAATGCTACCGCTCTTAAAAAGACTATAGGTTTCTGAATGTCCACAGTCCACAGACCGACCCGCAACACCGCAGTTAGTTCAAACATAATGGACAGACACTATGGACAATAAGACAATGAGACATCTTGTCACCTCGAACTAAAGACGGATATCGGGGTAAAACCCAAAATCTCGGCACCAATCTACTAACCTTCTCTCTTTCATCCCAGAACTCTTTGTCCATTTTCCACACGAGACCGGGACCACCTTTCTCCCACACCACCTGGAACAATTTAAAATTTGATGGAGTCAGTAGACTACGGTAAGAGTAGGCAGTATTACAGCATACCGTTAAAACATGGAATTTAATGTGTAAACTCAATATTTACTACAGGCTACGGTATTCAGTACTAGGTGCCTTACAGCTGTTGCGTTCCTTTGGAAATCTAATTTAATTAAAGTTGGCAACCCCGAGAACGCGGAACAAATACGTATTGACAAGCCGGTTACACAGAAAAAAAAATATAAAGCAAAATAAAAGCAACCTCCATTTCCTCTTCGAATTTCCTCTCCTTCGTCCGCTCGTGTTCAGTGACATCGTCGTGCAGAGCCTCGTGTCTGAACAAAAGAAATCATTCGTTCATCACGTGCTCTTTCAAAAGGTAGAACGGCCGCTTTTTGAAAAAAAAATATATACTGCATTCACATACACTACATGCAAGTAAGATTATAATAAAAAAAATCGGTCACAATCAGCATAAATAGATAGGTACGGACACATATTCAACACTCGTTTCAAACACCGGATGGTATACCGCTTAAAATCAAAGGTGATTCACTCATTCCACACATTGGTCCACCCCAATTCCACCAGACCACGATTAAAACGCCATGATTCACCGAGAGCATACAAAAGGAAACATTTCTAATGATCTAATGAAACAATACGTCTCAGTTTATAATTTCTCAAACACTACCT
>JAANDG010000863.1:0-44735 GCA_036852015.1 Pelodera strongyloides | reverse complement strand
ATTTTCCAACATACGTTTCGCAAACCGGCTGTTATACCCCTTATAACAGATGATTTCATACAATGTATACGTAGGTAACGTAGGTAACGGCCAAATTTGTGCTTTGTGAGCATTGTCAGTGAACGAGATATTTTGTAATTCTGCCGCACTCCACTACACATACACACTACACATGCACGCAGACTAATTATGAATAGATCGCGTGACCGGTGAACGTTCAGGGTAGTCGGGCGGAAAAGAGTGAAAAGCTCAGGTGATGGTAATTAACTATTCTGTCTGATGAGAATTTTTTTGGCAATATTTCGGTACTCCATACACATACGATGGAAAAGCATTTGCGCAATTATATGTAGTGTAGTGACGGAAATTAGAATATCCAAACTCTCGATACAAAATACAAAATTTCACTTTCCTGATAAAAACGGCAAGAATACGATATTCCGGAAAGTGGGGATAATATAATTGTCGTCACTAATAGCTATATTTATGTACATGTGGAAACTATACCTTCCATGTGGAAAATCGGACTCTATTCAAGAATAGCCGTCCCAAGAAAGTATAGCCGTCCCATAAAAAAATAACCGTCCCATAGGAGGGTCAACCGTCCCAAAAAAGTATAGCCGTCCCATGGAGAGGGCAACCGTCCCATGAAGAGGCCAACCGTCCCATAGAGAGGCCAACCGTCCCATCTTATGTTTTATGATTTTAAATAACCAACAGTGTATTTGTGTTTCGGTTTGTGAACGCGGTTCATAAAAGGAAGCGTCGTGGTCTCTGACGGATGGCGGCTTACGGTAATATCAACACCTTACAACAACAATACGACCACCGTTGGTTCAACCATAAGACGCACTTTATCAACCCTTCCGACCCGGCAGCGCACCCAAAGCATCGAAGCTACATGGGGTGCTTTGAAACGTTCCAGGAAACATCTGTATGGTACCAGCGAAGACCTGGTACCATACAGATGTCTTACCTCTATAATTATATGTTCAGAAGTGTGCATAAGGAAAATATTTTAAATCAATTATCACTTGAAATATCCAATAACTATTAACAAGCTCTTAGAATGTTGAAAAGAAATAAAAATTTTGTTGAGGTCGATGTTTTCATGGTCAAAAGCCCCGCCGCACATTCAATTCTTTGGGATGTTTGGGACGGGTATTTTTTATTGGGACGGCTATACTTTTTTGGGACGGTTGCCCCGCTATGGGACGGTTGGCCTCTCCATGGGACGGTTGAGAATCTTGGGACGGCTATACTTTCTTGGGACGGCTATTCTTGAATAGAGCCGAAAATCGTATGGAGAACGAACGGTTGAGCGCGTCCATTTAAAGATATGGGCCCCTGGGGCTTAGAGTAAAGTCCCATTGGACGAAGTGCAAAATCATGGCACTACATTTTGCATGAATCAATTTTTAGCTAAATCAAAAAGTGCACATAGCAGACCACACAATAAAGTGTATAAATGGAAAGTATAAAACACATTGTGCCCTGGCGTACTATGATTACAAGGCCGAAATATTAGACCGCTAACGTAGGGTATTCCGCGAGAACAATAGCTGGAATACCGGTAATGCGCGTTTTTCAGATAATCCTACGGAAAAAAGAAGGAAGATATCACTGCTTATGTGCAATTTTCATGAAGTGTAAACATAGAATATGGGAAAAAAATGTTAGTTTCGAGTATACGTTTCACAAGCCACGTACTGTAAATGGGTAGACTGCAATTAAAGCCATAATCCCTACACTTTAGCCCAAGTTCCTTAGTTATACTTCTACACAATTTCTATATATTTCTTTTAGGTTAACTGTACATTTTTTAGTTGTAATATGGAAACATATTCCCATTATATCCCCATTGCTTACACTTACTAATTTGTTTCCTTTTCAGGGCGATGCCAGTGACGTAGCTGTTCGTATTTAAAGGGATGGGTTCACTACAAAATCACCTTGTTTTTATGCTTTCTATGATTGCATAAAGGTAAAATTAAACAAAGAGCATAAAAAATGTTTCTTGAATTACTCCCTAGGGAAGATATTAGGTAAAGAGGGTGAGTATTGATCGATCTTCCGATAACATGAGTAAACAAGATAAACTAGGGAAGCTAAGAGATATGGCTGAAACACACTGTTTTTTCTGTGTTTTAGTAAAATAAGCGATGAAAACTACAGTTTATTTTGCTCAAAACAGTGTGTTTCAGCCATATCTCTTAGCTTCCCTAGTTTATCTTGTTTACTCATGTTATCAGAAGATCGATCAGTACTCACCCTTTTTACCTAATATCTTCCCTAGGGAGTAATTCAAGAAACATTTTTTATGATCTTTGTTTAATTTTACCTTTGTACAATCAAACTAAAGCATAAAAACAAGGTGATTTTGTGGTGAACCCATCCCTTTAACCGCCGCCTGGATCGCCCCAAGGAGAGCCGGCCGGCTAGGCACACCGATTACTGTATTTATCGCATATCCAATCTTGTAATAAATTACTACATTTATTCTGTTCGGCTTTGTGACCACGCAGTAAATTAATTGTACAACATCTCTTTAATGTGGTCTTCCGCTTGATCTCACTGATCAAGGATTAGTCCCATATTTCCTGTTTGATGACGTTATTCGTCTAATTCATGGAAAGTGCATATTAATATTGGAATATACAACTTATTGAGTCACTGGCCGGGATGTTCAGAAAAACCAGCATCAAAGTAATCCGCTCATATCTTTACCCTTACTGTATAACGAAAAACGGTGTTGTCATGGACAAATGATTGTGCCAGGATCAAAGCGGTATAACGGCCGGTGTTGAAACGTATGTTGGGCGCTGTATGTATGCACATGCGCGGTATGCACACGTTGTGTATGAAAATAACTGAAAAAACCGCCCGTTAATACCGGCCGGTTTCCGGTTTTGAAACACATCGAGTAGACCAGCATTCTTACGCAGCGTATGCAAATAAACATAAATTAGAATAAAAACCCGAGCTAAATTCGAACAAATTAGCATAAATTCGTGAGGATTCAGTTGTCCGCGATGTGTTTCAAAACCCGGCCGGTATTTCGCTTTACTGTCTTAGAAAGCGCACAATGCCGTATGTTTATTTCCGCAAGCAAAATTTCACTACTCTTCAATGCAAGTCAAAGGTACTCGTTAATAAAAAAATACGCCCCTAATATCATAAATAGCAAAACACAAATTATTGCTTTAACTTTAGCAGAATGTTTTTAGCGAGATGTACGCTCGACCGGATTGCGATCAAGATAATACTTCTAACTCTAACTCCGCTTTCGCTGCCTAGCAGCTTATAGAAAAAAACTGTTGTAAGCCGTGAGATGTTCTAAAGAAGATATAATATAATGTTGCTCGATGTCAACTTTGGCATTTTTCTGCACTTTTTTTAACTAAAATGTCTTCAGCTCTCTATTAAAGCGTTAGTATCCCGTGTGGGGGTTAATATGTATTTGTATATAGTTACAATAAAGTATTTGTTATAATGTATAAACATTTATAATCAGTAATCTATCTTTATCTCCTCCACAAAAAAGTGTTTTGTTCAGGGATGCGTTATTCCTTTGTTATTTTATGCACGCTCATTTCACTACTAATGTCAATGTATTATCTTGTTGATCCGTTACGATACGCTATGCCTTCCTTTACTACTTCAGGTATGTGGTGTTTCATGTAAATGTTTTTTAATTACCCAAATAAACTTGCGGGTCACGACTTATAAGCAGGCAATGACATAAGCATATGGGCAATAGGCGTTTGGTTAATAGGCGCCTTGCATGGGCGTTTTTATACGGATTTCCGTCTTAGGGCTGCCATTTGATTACATGTTGTTTATGTTATCAATAAATTTGATTACATGTTGTTTATGTTATCAATAAATATGTATATCACCTTAAACTCATACATTCACCATTTTCTATTTTTTGTATTTAACAGTCTTTGTCAAATAGATGTTATATATTTTTTATTATCACCTTTTGATCAGGGTGTCGCACTGACGAGCACCCCCGCCCTGATCAAAAATCCTCGTCTGCGACAGGGGTCGAAACGAGGTCCGTGTTTGACACGGTATTTATAATCAAATTTTTTTAGTCTTACTTTCATACTGTTTATTATTTATGACTTTTCACTATTATATTCCAAAATTATTTTACTTTACGGTTTACAATTACCTCTCTATTATTGTTTGTTTATTATATAAACATGAGATCTAGCTAACCATAAGAAAAGAAACATAATATGTAGAGAGACAAGAACATGGAAAACCTGATGCTTATTTATAATAGACTTTCCAGCTGGCTCATCCGCGGAGCTAAGTTGCTCAACTGACCCAAAGGAGGCAGAAATTGTCAAAGAAATTCTAAGAAATTGCCAATTAGGACATAATAACAAAGAGGCGTGCCTCCCCGACTTTCGTCGAGTTTCTCATTGGCTGATAAGTTTACTGTGCTAATCATAAGAATAGGGGGCTCGAGTGATAAAGGCTCCGGCCCAGAGATTAGGCCGCATTGCAAAGCATGATGTAAAAATAGAACATTTATCAATGAATAAATCTTTTACGCCTCAAGAGCGTGCTCCTTTATTCAAGGGTGGTTCAGTACAGTGTTCAAAGATGAAATCGTGATCTCGTTTAAAAAAACTACTGTGAATTGTGCGACCTAAGGCCTATGGCTCATCGTCCTCCACACTAAAACTGCACTTTTTGGGATAAATTTGCCAATTATGACATAATAACAAAGAAGTTCTTTTCCGAATTTCGAATTTCTTTCTCGAGTTTCTAAATTTCTCGTCCGAATTCCGAATTTCCTTTTCCTTTTCCGAATTCCTAAAACCTAAAACTGTCCCAATCTTTAGGTCTCCGCCCAAAACGGTTATGCAATCTGCGCCATAGAAAAAGTAATGTCACAAACCTTGACCGGAATTGCATGTTATTTGGAATCACCGGACGAATTTCGCAAAAATGGAAGTCATATTTACAACTATTTGTGGGGATTTAAAACTTCACAAGAGTGCGTTTTATGAATTTCTGCCATTTATTGATGTCTAAAGATTCAACTTTTCTTGGGCTGTCTGAGTCTGAACTAGTACAAAATGACTTGATTTGCGCGATTTTTGTACATTTACACGAAGTCAAGTGAAACTGTTTTACATTAACTTATTGGAAAGAAATTATGCAAACATTTTTCAATCCCGAATTAATAAAAAGGACCACGTCCAATCAACATTCATGTGATGTAAATCGTCAATGCGTCAGCGTTTGTGCTCTGCGTGCTATTTCAACGCAAAACTTTCGCTGGTGCGCGGCGGGTGAGCTCAGGTGTGGCGGCCCACACTTTCAGGCCTAGTGTAGGCCGCGCACCATCCAAGCTTCCTCAGTGTTCGTTGCCAAGCTTCCTCGGAAGTTCCGTGACCCACGGTTAAATGTTGCATAAATCGGACATCGATTTTAGATTTGTGAATTGCGAGCCCATGTACACGTCGTTCCTTTCGTTTGCTGAGGACAGTAGTCGAACTGTGGAGGATTACGGTATAACACCATTTGTGGTGGTTCGTGATCCTGCCGAACGATTTCTATCCGGATTTATCGACAAATGTGTCAAGTAAAAATTTTTTGAATTTATTTTTTAACCTGAGTGAGTATAAAGCTATAGTCACCAACAGCAGTGTTATCACACGTATTTATTGCGTTCGAATTGCTGAGCTTGTCGCACCAGATGGGGCACATCATAATGGAGCGCAGTGGCAAGCGCTTTGCTCACGCGGCCGGTCGTTGGGTCGATTCCGGCCCGGAACCGCGCACCCTACCAAAGGTGTAAAATGTTGGTAGTTGGGTAAAACGGTCGGGGATAAATCGGCTACCCGAGAAAATTGGCCGCCAGGAAGGTTTTAAAGGCCAGTACATCCAGCTTCAGAAAGGAACTGCACGCCGGTACACCGTTTCTGCGGATGGTATAACCCGGTACTCTTTATCTTCTTTATCTTTTATAAGTTTCAGTTATACCGCATTTCAGCGAGTACAAAAACCAGCGTATGGGCGATACGACCCGTTATTGTTTCAACTGTCGTGCGAATATGACGTGCTTTCTTGATCGACTTTACAACGCACTTAGCAAATATAAGTCGCGAAAATTGGAGAACGCAAGTAGCTGGTATCATATCAGCTATTACGAAATCAATCATTTCTCGCCACAATCTTGGTATGTTTTCTTGTAGATCGAAGTCATTTTTTAAAGGATTCCACGGGGCTTCAATTCAATTCCGATTAGCGAATAAATGCAGAATAACGGTAATTTGATGTTTGTAAACATGAAATGTGATAATTTTACGAATCCATTGTTCTCGTGAACTGCCACTTTAAAGGGAAAAGGCTCACGAGAAAAATGTCTTCCTCAATTTACTTGCACAGAATCTCCGGAATTTCAGAAATATTACTGTGAAAACCGCATTGTTTGAAGCCTAGAACTCACAGAGTTATACCCCGGCAAACAGTTCGGCCAGGTACCGTTGTCAGGATCAATTTTTGCGATTCCTGTGTTGGAAACGCCTCTTTATAATTGTAGGAATGATCTCTATTCATTTTAGCATTATTACGTTCAAAAAGAATGCAATTGAACATATATAAACCGTAAAAACTAATTTTTGTGTTGCTGACTACGGTACCTGGTCGAACTGTTTAGCATAGAATATCTCTGCGAGTTCTAGATGCAAATAAATGCGGTTTTCACAGTAATATTTCTGATATACCGGACATTCCGCGCAAGTAAATTAAAGAAACCTTTTTTCTCGTGAGCCTCTCCCTTTAAACACGTTGTGGAAAGGTTTGTATATTTGAAACATATGTTGGCTCATTGCAAGCACGCAAAATAGTCTGATCCTGTGTCGGAAATGCCCAGAAGGACGCAAACGTTTGGTATATGATTCATGAGAGTGTCATCACTGTCCGGCAACATCAAAAAAACCGTGTGACACACCGCTTTAAAAACCTGTTGTTTTGGGTACTGCCCGTTTGAACGTCACGCGTTTGACGTGGTGAAATACGATTCGGACACGGGACCCAAAGGATTTGCTGATCAGATAAATTACGTGTTCAAGAAGACCCGGATTACTGAAGAGTGAGATTAATTCGTAAAATACTGTCTTCTTTCGGTTGAATAGTTGCGTACTTTCTCGTCACAATATTGCTGACATTTGTTTGATACGGTTTTTTTTTCACAGTAATATTTCTGAAATCCAATTTAGCGAAACTTTCAAAGTAAAGCGGTAAGGAAATAAAGGTGCAATTGTTGTTCGTCTACGGTATGTTTCTCCGATTACCGACACCGAAAAATTTCAGCTGGATAAAGTCTAGCCGTAATTTAGTGTACATTTACTATAATAATCCTCCTTCATACAAATTATAAAATCATGCTAAATATATGTTTAATTTGATGGGCCCGTCCATTTAATTCAAGAATTCTAGACAACGTCAGTTCATTTATGACGAAGTGCAGCACCGTTCGCCTCATTCGACGTCGTCAAGTTCCGAGTTGAAAAAGAAATATCGAGACGAATTAATGCAAAATCCACATAATTTTAAGCGTTTTCTACAAATCTACTATGTGGACTACGTGCGATTCGGCTTCAAACTACTTACTGATCCTATCGATTGCTTTGTGTTTTAGAACAAGCTCTTTTGCTGTTACGTACACGATACATTCATTTCAGTATTATCTATTGTGAACTCTCACAACCCGCTTTAGTTAATTAACATAATTGTCTGTTTTTACTTAACGTACTCCAGGTGTTTAAATTCCCTCTAACAATTATCTAGCCATTTCACGCATGTATTAGGATTATCTGCACATCACAAATTAGTGTTTTAGAACAAGCTCTTTTGCTGTCAAATCATCACAAACCTAACGTCTAGCACTTGCACAAGTGCTAAAAATACTTTTAACACTTGGGCCTTACATCCCTGGCGTTGGAGTCTGAGACAGTACATCTCCGGGAATAATTTCGGTTTTTACTTGTCAGACTAACTTTCGATCTAACGACCTCATTCGAATCAGATTTTGGTTCTGCTTCGAATTATAACAAAATAAAATGTCGGAAACTGACAGGAAAAAGTTAGAAGCAAATTAAAGTTAGCATTTTTTACCAGATTTGCAAGAAAAAATGAGCCGAAGTAGAGTCAAATTCTAATTTGCATAAGATCATAGATGTGAAAACATGTCTGACAAGTAAAAAACGAAGTTTAGCCCATCTCCGCAAGCTCTGTATTGTCTCTTTATTATCTAAATAAAAATTAAATGTTTCCTGAGCTCGCTAGTGAATAATATAAGCGCATGACTGTTGATGTTGATACATTCGTACGTTTATTAAAAAAAAGCGCTGCATTCTTGAACAGTTCAAAAGTTCAAACTACACAAAAATACTTCCGAAGGGAAAGCAGCCCTCTTTGTCATAATTTATTTTCACGCAGATATCAATGAGATTTTTTCTTCATTAAAGGATCGCAGTCACTTCAATTTCGCATTTTTACTTCAATTTTCAATAAATATAAAAAGATACCTAGAAAAATACCTGTCCAATACCGATTTACGGAACATTTATCACAGGGAAAGAAATCCCTTCGGTTGAGTTTTGATTTTAGACAAAATGGGATGTTTTCTAAATCGCAGTGGGACTTGGCCGGTTGCCAATGATGACAAAACAAAGAAAAACCGGGGAAGAGGGAAAGTGTCTGCTCTACTGTCTCAGTTGTCGTTGTCATACTGTACGTTATCAAAATACAACCGAGGGGATTTCTTTCCCTGGGTTAAATTTTCAGTAAATTGACACAGTAAATGTATTTTTCTATGTACCTTTTTATGTTAATGGATAATTGAAGTAAAAATACGAATTTGAAGTGACTGCGATCCTTTAATAAGTTCAAAAGTAAAATGCTTCATCAAGAAGATGCATGCATTTCTCCTTTTTCGCGACACTTCGTTTTTTATGCTTTGGTTTCTCACTTTATATCTAAAGGCAACAAATATGTTTTCCCTTTGCCATAACTTTGCCATGGGTTGCATCAGCTCCCGATATAGACCACAGGATCAAATGTCATACCACAGGAGAAGTACTGCGAGAAAGTGGTCGAGAGTCCTATCGAGCGTGTCTGTGTTAGTGACATACGCATCGATGGCGCCAGGTTTAGAAAAAAATTACGTACAATACCGCTTTAATATTTATTTGAAAAAAATATTATGTACAATATCACGTTAATATTTATTTGCACACACATACATACTTGTAAAGATATGGTTACATACGGCATAGATCATTTTTTTAGGTAGTACACTGCGTCACTTTTCAACGGCCACACGATTATAAAAAATATGATTCTATTGCAATTTCAACACATTTTTGATGAAGAAAAACGCTCTGGAAACCCGTTTTAAAGCAAATTAAGTTCTTTGGCTAAATAAAGGGAGGGGATTATGCACAAAATAAGGTATTCAAGAAATGTCCGCAAGACTCATATTATGTGCATGGTCAGACTTGCGGTCTGCCAGGTTCTAGTCTCTAGTCTAAAGTCGTTTAGATCCATGTTGGATTGAATATGCTGTTTCAAAAGATGGGTTTCAGGATAACATTTCTTGAATTATCTTTACCTAACTGAATGATATACAGAATATGTGTTTACGAGTTCAGTCGCATCCTTTCATATATTTCATCTGACATGTTGTCAAGGTTTGCGAGTAAACTATTCCTTCCGACGTAGTTTAGGGTAAATATTTTTTTTTACTATTACATGCATGAAGGAAAAAGGCAGGATAGGCAGCAGAGAGAGAGAGAGAGAGAGAGAGAGGAGTGGCGAAAGGGGGTCTCTTCAACTCGACGTGCTCTTCTTTTCATCGTCAAAATGATCGGTTGACTCGTGAAGTTTGGATAATATTCGATAAGACCATCCTCCCAGACAGCCGCCGAATATCGGGGCAAATATCGTTATCAACCACCACGTGTAGCTGCGATGGCTGAAAAACAAGCTTATCATAATACTAACATTTATTAGTTCTATGTTGAGAAGTGTTCAATTAACCTCAGCAATCAGTGGTTGTTTGGAGTACTCTTATTGTTATGACAAAATAAAGCGGACCAAATAAAGGAACAAGGAATAACTGAAGCGGACCAAACGAGGTTATCGATTGATAAATTGGGAGAATTAATTCAATTCCTTTTATGAGCTCACCTAAAGGCTTCGACGCCATAGCCGGCGCAAAGTAAGAACATTCGTCCGCCAAAGTCTCTCCCTGGATTTACGCCGTATCCGGGTGCTCCACCTAAGCAACAGTGCATGAAGGTTAAAAGATCAAGATCACCCCGTTTTATCAAACGAAGTCCGCGGAAACGGTTCAGGGATCCTAGAGGTAGAGAGCATGGCTAACTGTAAGCCTCCCAGGTGGCCAACCTGCTCGTGAAGCCGATTTATCTCTGCAAGAGTTACCCAGCTACCACCGCATTGGAAAAGGGACTCATAATCAGCACATAGATATCTGCTAATGTCTGGTGGGCGCCGCGGGATGTAAGAGCACCAGTGTTTTTCGCCGCGCACCATGGGTGCCGCGCACCATGGGCACCGCGCACCATGAGTAGTAAAGCAGCAACAAGAACCACTTTATAGTTATAGTGCTAAGTTTTGTTTAAAGCGAAATACCGGCCGGTTTTTGAAACGCACCGTGGACAACTGAATTATTACGAATTATCTATGCTAATTTACTCGATTTTAGCTCGATTTTTTTATTCTAATTTATGTTTATTTGCGTAAGCTGCATAAGAATGCTGGTGTACTCGATGCGTTCCAAAAACAGGTCGTTATTTCGCTTTATTTGGGATCGTACTACCTTACTAAAGAAGTAGTTACTTGGTTGTTAGTAATTTAGTATTAAAGTAATCTGAGACCTAGGCACATGCTGCAAAGCATGATGACCGCCGTGTACATTGGTGGCCGGAAGAACATTGGCATGTTATTTTTGTCATCAGAAACACATTCCACGAAAAACATCATTATCGCGGGAGAGATTATCTGAAATAATTTTTTTTGAAAAACAAAGAAAAAAAACGCTCGCCATTTTTCTGGTCTGGAGGGAGTTGCAAAGTTATCGTACTGATTGGAAATATTTGCAACTTTCTGGGAGAGTAACGATATGCGTATTTGTACCAGTAGAGCGATATGAGGGCCGGTTTTCGAAACGTATTTTGGACATCTGCATTCCAATATATCGCGTGTGCGCATGAACATGAATAATTAGAATGAAAACTCGCGCTGTATCCCGCAGTTATTTGCTACACTACATAGGAATACAGCGTCCGACATACGTTTCAAAAACCGGATGTTATACGGCTTTAATAGTTTAGAAAGTATATAATTACTAACCGAAGTTATAGAATACGAATCGTTGGAACTACACGAGAATATTTTTTTTAATTTTTCATATTAAATATGCATGTTTTGTGCAAAAATACGGCACATTTGACAGAAACACGGACATTTTTGGGATGCCTGGAAACCTCATTTCATCACAAAGTTGGGCACAAAAACATAAGAATTACTACAATTAAGACAGCAAGACGGAAATCAGGGAGCTGTGAAACTGCGTACCTGCATAAAAACGCCCAATGCTATCGGATGGCCATCTGGGAGAAAAGTCGTAAAAACACCCCCAGTGCCCTGTGGTCCACTGACTGGTAGTTGGTAGCCGCCGAAATCGTCGATTTTGGCTTAAAGCGGGAAATTTATTTATTTTTCTGGGGTCGGGTGGCGCAGTGCCTAAGTCGCTGTCTCAAGAGCAGCGAAGGCACTGCGGCTCGTCGGTTCGGCTCTTGCCCCAGGCAGACCAAGACCAAGCCTTCTCACTATAGTGCATTGGGAGCAATTTCGGTTGCAGAGGAAAAACGTGCTCAATCGCTATCCTTGGCCAGGAAGTGAAACCAAAAACTCGGAGCAGGCCGGACCGTGTATTTCAGGCACGGGACCCGCGCGGAATTCAATCTGGGGGGGGGGGGAAGACGGGTCTAACCTCAATCTCAACCATCTGTTTCGCGTAATAGCATTTTGTCTTTCTTGTGGCGATATCTTACTATCTTACTAGGACCTATTATGTTCATAGCAGTAGTATTAAATAAATATATCAACTGTAACTAACGGTAAAAAGTAGCGAACGCGAGTGCAGATCCACAAAATGCGCCAAGAACTTGGGCAATCGTATAGAGAACGGCCTTCAATAATTTGATGTCACCAGTTGTGCAGTAGTACACGGATAATACCGGGTTGATGAAACCACCTGTAAGAGAGTATATTAAAGTGGTATAACAGCCGGTTTTTGAAAATCATCGTATTCCCATGTAGTGTAAGCAAACAAGTGAGCGATACTGCGCGATTTTTAGTCTAATTTTATCAATTTGCATGCAACATATACTAATGTAGTTGTCTAAAATACGATTCACAAACCGGCTGTTATATCGCTTTAAAGCGCTCAACCTGTTAACTGCTTTTTTTGGCGTAATTTCAATCCCACCTGATACATGAAATCCAATTTGAACACCAAATAAGAATGCCATAGCCCAGGCAATATTCAGTGAAACGTTATCGACATAGCCATCCTTGTTGAGACCATAAGCAGCATTCGTACACTGACCAACATACTAAATCGTTCCAAGTCAATGAAAAGCTCGTAAAGTTTTCATGAATTATTTAAATAAGAGAGGTCTAACCACCCCTCTTTTTTAATAATTCGAACTAATTTGAATTGCTAAAGTATTCGACGTTAATCGACACGCAAGAATAGCACAAGTTATCTGCGAATAAACGCGCATTTTAGCCGTGCGCTGTTTTTTTGAGCGTTTCTGTGTAAAACTGCAGCATGTAATTGTCAGAAGCAGAAGCAGAACTTAAAGGGACAGGCCCATCAAAATAAACCTATATTTACGATACGTTTATAATGACTATCAAGCATTTTTATTACAATATATACAAACTAAGTTTCACCATTATTCGCCATGGAAAACTTTTTTCCAATGCGCTCAACGCATATGTATACCATAAAACTGCAGATTTCAAAGCTATATAGGCTAGGCAAATTTTAATCGCATTATAATTTCACGATAAATTTGCATAGACGACAAGGATATTTGCGGCTTTATGGTATACATTTAAGCTGAGCGCATCGTGAAAAAGTTTTCCATGGCAAATAAATGTGAAATTTAGTTTGTATATATTGTAATAAAAATGCTTGATAGTCGTTATGAACGTATCGTAAATATAGGTTTACTTTGATGGGCCTGTCCCTTTAAGAAGATGGTTATTTTATGGCTAAGCGCAATAGGTGTTATGCAAACCTAGGAAATGCCTATAATAACTAGCGCCGAGTTCATTTTACTCACGATAAATATGGACATTGCTACAAATTCGTAGATCACGCCGCTCCACATACGCTTTCTCGTCATACTGAATAGAATGGTGTGGGTGGGAATAAAATGCTAAAACTTTTCGTCTGGAATTCCACTTTTAAGAAAAACTCAGCAAATAACCTCGAAAACACGAAAATAGACTGCGGGTGATCGAATGTTATCAGAAGTACTGGAATTGTTAAAGTGGTATAACGGCCGGTTTTTGAAATGTATAGTGGACAACTGCGTTCCCAAATGTTGTATGCGAATGAATATAATTAGACTAAAGAGTGTAGTAGTATCGCGTAGTTATTTGCATACTGCCTCTAAATAGCGTCTAAATAGCGTTCCAAAACTCGAATCGTCCTACCGCTTTAAAAGATTGGATTCAGGTTACTGTACATAGATATTGTTGTAAAAAAAAATTAAACTAGTCACAAAAATTCTTCAAAGTAGCAGTCCTAGAAAAATATGCGAGCTATCTGCCAAGAAAAGAGATTCTATTTTTATGTGGCTTTCTTTATTTTGTCCTGTCTCAAAGCTGTTTATCATAATATGGCACAGTAATAAATAAATTAAGTGCATATATAGCATAGCTGAACATTATTAGAATAGCTTTCAAGACTTTCCTAGCCCTAGGTCCCTAGATGTGGCCCTGATTGTGAGCTAGCATTCAAGAAGAAACATACATGTGCAGTACTGAATTACACGACGGTTTATTGAATACGTTGGAAAATATCGAACATGTTCAACATAATATCTTAAAGGGACAGGCCCATCAAAGTAAACCTATATTTACGATATGTGCATAATGATTATAAAACAATTTTATTACAATATATACAAACCAAATTTCACCTTCATTCACCCTGGGACACTTTTTTCCGATGCGCTCAACTCATATGTATACCATAAAGCTGCAGATATCAAAGCCGTATACGCAAATTTTGATCGCAGTCTAATTTTACGATAAATTTGCATAGGCAGCTTGGAAATTTCCGTTTTAAAGGGTCAGGCCCATTTCAACTGACCCCTATTTCTGATGATTCCATCTGATTCTCCATGTCAAATATGGTAGGATGCAATATTTTTCTAATTTTCAAGCGCAAAATTCACACACTATTCAGCAATTTACCGTGGGCAGTCATACCCAACTATCTATCGCAGTTGGCACGCCCATTCGCGCTGATTGGCCAAAATCGCAATTGCCACGCCCAATAGAGCATATTGCCCAATTAGCGCGAAGGGGCGTGACAACTGCGATAGAAAGTTGGGTATGACTGGCAATAGTAAATTGCTGAATACTGCGTGATTTTTGGGCTTGAAAATTAGGAAAATATCGTACCCTACTATATTTGATATGGAGAATCAGATGGAATCATCAAAAATAGGGGTCATTTGAAATGGGCCTGACCCTTTAAGGTATACATATGCGTTGAGTGCATCGGAAAAAAGTTTCCCAGGGTGAATGAAGGTGAAATTTGGTTTGTATATATTGTAATAAAATTGCTTTATAATCATTATGCACATATCGTAAATATAGGTTTACTTTGATGGGCCTGTACCTTTAAAGCGAAATACCTCCCGGCTTTTGAAACACATCGAGTAGAGCAGCATTCTTTGCAGCTTATGCAAATGACCATAAATTATCATAAAAAATCGAGCTAAATTCGAGAAAATTAGCATAAATACGTAAGAATTCAGTTGTCGACGATGTGTTTCAAAAATCGGCCGGTATTTCGCTTTCAGACGTGCTTCACAACACAAGATACTGACAAACTGACAAGGGTCCTACTGTTATCTTGTCTGTCAATAACTAACATACATGTACCAACATGCATATTTGTTTTGTTACTGCTCGGCGGATCTTGTCACAATGGCTCTATCATCAAAGCTCTAATAAAATGTAAACTTCAACATCTACTCGGAACTTCTTTTAAATTTTGGAAAACTAAAAACCGTTACGTATTGCTACAGTAAAGCGTCAATCAACAACGAACTCAAACAAGAAAATTTTTGCACACTTTTTGCTTCACTTCTCGAGCCACAATTTCTAAAGATGTTTCTTGACTTTGTGATTTTTGAACTTGGGTACAAGAGTGTTCCCATAAAATGTGTGCCCGCATTTCTCTCCGCCACCCTCGTGCTGTACTCCGCAAAATGGGCGGGTACTTTTGCGGTGCACACGTGTTTGCTCAGAGCTGACCAACGATACAAGGTTCAGTGAGGGCATTACAATATTAGTAAAATACTAAAATTTCTCCTTAATAAAGAAAGCAAATCAGGAATATTCATGCTTATCAAGCTGAATTTATAATACAAT
Organism: Pelodera strongyloides; assembly: GCA_036852015.1. Classification (NCBI taxonomy): domain Eukaryota; kingdom Metazoa; phylum Nematoda; class Chromadorea; order Rhabditida; family Rhabditidae; genus Pelodera; species Pelodera strongyloides. The sequence goes on along the minus strand of JAANDG010000863.1, from coordinate 28,994 downwards.
TTATTATGTTTTTCCTTAAAATCATCTTTGAAAGCACCCCGCCACCTCCGAACGGTACTCCGCAAAATGGGCCAAATTTTTGCGGTGCACATCTATTTGCTAGCAAATGAAACAACCTACGGTCTGGTTCTGAACATGAGAGCACAAAATCGTTCGAAAAGAAATAAGAAAACAAAGCTTACTGTATCACTAGGTTATTATTAATTGACGGGCAAGTAAAATTTGCCTTTACGAAAACAGACTAATTGCATTTTGGGCGATAACTTCAGCTTGCTCAACCTGGATACACGCCCCGCTTCATAAAGAAGATATTTCAGGATATGGCTAATATCGTATTGGGGAATGAGTAAACTCAGTGAACTATTGCTCGAAACAGCCGGACCAGGCATGATGTACTGAAAAAGTACTTGTGAATTATACTTCCGCACCAGGTGTTATGCTTTACCATATCTTTTCTAATTATAGGGTTTTAATTTGTATCTGAGTCAATCTCGAGAATAATACAAAGAATTGAGAATTTTCTCAATGATTTTTTTTTTCTGTGCCAAGCAAAACATTTCCCACAATTAGCCGCAAAAGTTGTTGGTTTTTTTGAACTAATAGGAATACTTGGGACAGGATATGTGCTTTTATGGACTTTTATTTCTGTCAGTTGACTGGCTATAGGATTACTGAATTGCAACAAACGCACTTTTGGTGCGCGGCGAAGACAACGAGGTTCACCTACATTTCGACGCACACCCAATATTCTTCGCCCAGCCTTTGCCACTCTCCCGCCGCGCCAAAATTTTCCGCCAAAATTTCGCCGCGTACCACTCGAGTTTGGTTTGTGTATCCTAGTAGATATGAAGCAATGACATGGAAGTGCTAAAGTGTTGTTATTTTATACAAAAACTCCAACACCTGTGGACCTGTGATGTTGAACTACGTAAAAGGTATAAAAAAAGGTATACGCGCGTATTTTTTTTTATTCTCCACATTTAATTGGGTGGATTGTTCGCGCATGTGTGCAATTATAAACATACATAAACAATATAATAGACCGTAGTTTGAGTTCAATAGTTCAGTTGTGTAGTTCAATAGTTCAATCATAAAATTAAAAATTAAAAAAAAAATCATAAAATGATTTACTGATTTACATCGTCTCGGAAACCAATTGCATGAAGTCGGTGAACTGCTCGTACGCCATTGGCTCACAAGTTGTGCGCGAACAAGTATGGTCCAATCCCGCGTTACTTGCATGGAACTAGCTTTCCCAAATTTGAGCACAACAAACTTGCGCACCACAAAATACAGATCCGCCCTAGCACAACGGATACGCAAATTGGTGGGTTGCCTCTTCGGACGTTTCTAACCAACTTACTCCTCTCCGGAGGCCATCTTCACCACTTAGTTCTCAGGGGGAAATGTTCCCTGGGGATAGAAAAATAGCATTATAAAGTCAGACTCGCAGGGAAAAAGACAGAAGTTCTCGCTCGGGGTATTGAGTGATGAACATGACCTCAGGGCGCAGTCCTGCTCACTGCTAAAAAACCAATTTGCCAGGCTCTAAGAAAAATACGTGCGAAGAAAGGCCGTTTATCAATCGATAAATCTTTACAAAAAGCAAGCAAACCGTTAACTTTGTTCAAACTTCAAACAGCGGTCGACTAAAAATAAATACACTGCTTTTCGTCAAGCACCAGAAATATCCTTCCACTAAAAGATATGTGTTCGGAGAAGCTTGTGTTTAGTTGTTGACCACTTCCTCAATACAAAATCATGCGCCCTGTTTGAATATGAAATACAAAACCTGCGCAGGCCATGGGGAGATAAGCATACACGACTTAGAACTCGGCTTTTGCTGAACCATGCGTGCAGACAAACATGGTTGTTGCAGATACTGGAGAGAGAGAGAGAGAGAGAGAGAGAGAGAGAGAGAGAGAGATAGAGAGAGGAAGAGAGCTTGCGCTTCTGCACAAAAGTCAAAATGTGACAAAGACGTCAAATAATGAAAGCGATATAACGGCCGGCTTTTCAAACATTATGTGGAACAATTGCATTCCCATATATATTGTATACAAATAAATATAACTAGAAAAAAATCGCGCCTTATCGCCCAGTTATTTGCATACAATCGGTATCGGTAGCGTCCGACGCACATTTCGAAATTCGAAAACCGGCTGTTATACCAAAATAAAAGATCAGGCCCACTTCGGGTGACCTCAATTTTTGAACACGCCACCTGATTCTCCGTGTCAAATATAGTCGAATGCAATATTTTTCTATTTTTCATGTGCCACATTCGCGTAGTATCCACTTTAACCAGCAATTTACCATAGCCAGGGATACCCAACAATCTATCACAATTGTCACGCCCATTCGCGCTGATTGGCCAATAACGCAATTGCCACGCCCGATACTGGTCAATCAGCGCGAACGGGCGTGACAATTGCGATCGATTTCTGGGTATGACGGGCTATAGTAAATTGATGGTTACTGAGCGAATGTATCACATGAAAATTGTAAAATTATTGCTTCCTACTATATTATATTTGACACGGAGATTCAGATGGAGTGATCAAAAATAGGGCACTGAAGATTAACTAATGTTCTTAATAATATGGCAACTTACACTTAGGGATGAAGCTGTAATGAGGCATCTGACAACATAAGTACATACCCACGTATTTACAATTACTTATGTAAATGCTAGAAATGAGCCCACTTGTGTTATAATTACATTTTCGCGCGCTAATTAAACAAGCTTCCTGTCTGCTAGTCAATTTTTAAAAACCAAACGTTCATCCTAACATACACAAACATTCACTTTTCCCAGGGGTCAAGGGGACAAACTAGAGACATTTTAGCAGAAAGCTTTGACGTAAAAGCACTATAATTAATGTATCTGAAAGCAACTGAAATTGAAATAAGTTTACAGTCATTGTTTTAGTCGGTGTTTTAGATGAAACAGTCAACGACACATGTTGTTTAACAACCAGCAATTGACAATGAATAAAATTATATTAATCACAAAGAGTGGTCAGAAACACCCTAAAAGTTGTTATATTGGCACACGGATTGACGGATGACTCGCATTATATTTTTAAACGTTTATATGTTTAAATACTTATTAAACTTCAAACAAGGCCACAACCAACCCCAATATTATACGCAAACAAGAAAAACATCCACTTTCTCATCTTTATTCGTCGGATCACAACGGTGTGATTGGCCTGAGTTCATGTTCCCTTTAATCTTGCACTGTAAGGGTAAAATAACCCAAAATTTACGACAAATAGCGAGAGAAAATGGCATTGGAAAATATTATAGCTTGAATACGAATACGGTACAAAAATTTTACCGTGCGAGTAAACGGACGTGGAAATTTTTTTTTTTCGGATTGGGAACGGTAGACAGACTCAAAAGGTAAATGTAGTTTGGGTCTTTGAGTTCACGTCACCTCATTCAATATAAAATATAGACTATGACTACTGTACTGAGTGAGTGCTGATGCACCTTTTTGCAAACAGATTTGCATGTTTATCAGTTTATCAGCCGATGTTCACACGAGAGGTGACACAATTTGAACCAACGAATTTTCTGGAAACGGGGAACTTTTCATCAGCATACGTGGGTAAACGCGGGAATAATTATCCTCTCAACTGTTTCGACTATCAAAATAACGGGGTTTGGGGACAAGTAATGGGGCTTGCAAAATATCAGTGTGATGCTGTCAATGCTACCGTATTTCTCACGAAACCTGCATACATAACATGAAAAATAAAATTAAAATATTTTCGTGTAGTTCCAAGCTACTTTCAGCATATTTGCAAACCCCATAAAGAAACTAAAAAGGTCAACATACAAGGTAATATAGTAATATTGCTAGCGTACTAAAAATTGTGGTGTTATGAAGTTCATTCTTCAAACTTCAAATTACTTGCTCTCAAATAAATAAGGAAAAAAATATATTAAAAAACTGCATACAATTATTATATCGGTGATCGGGTGGAAAAAATAAAGATTTCAAATATATTTATGTTTTACTTCTTCATACTCATTCTCTTACTATATTATAGTACACAAATGTATTGGAATTTTCACAGAAGCAAGGTATAGAAATAAATTGAAAACTTATAATAAATGCAGCCTTCTAAGTAAAGAATAAAGTCCAAAAAGGCCAAAAAGATTTTAAATTTTTTTATATCAATACATTTCTGCGGTTCTTGTTTTGGGAAAAACGTGAGGAATTGCATGTGTTTTTACGGGTAATTAAAATTTTTCACAACTTTAACAATATATGCTGTATACAATACTATTCCTTGTGATGCTGAATTGAACTATGGCCTTGCATGCTAATTTTTACCTCTTTGATGATCTAGTTCTTCAGATATGCAGATATTCATAAGTGATATTGAGTGTGCCTGAAACAGGAAAAATGAAATATTTTTTTACAAAATCGCTAGAATCTTATATTTCATTTTCTATTTTCTTGTTCAGAATCAGCACTCTATCTGAAAGTCCTTATTGTATATTTCGATTAGCTAATTCGAAGTGAATACCTATTTTCATTCACCAAATTCCGAGCATTTTAAAGCGAAATGCTAGCCCCTTTTAAAAATTTGCATATGATAAGCAAATCCTATGTATCCTATGCTAATTTTGTACGATCGTCCACGGCAATCGTACAAAATTAGCATAGGATACATAGGATTTGCTTATCATATGCAAATTTTCCAAAGGGCTAGCATTTCGCTTTAATACTTTGTGCCAACTTTTTCGGCAAAATAAAATACTATAATCCTGTTTTTCTCAAAATTCGGACACCCCCTTGAAAAAATTGAAAATGATTCAAGTTGAATCTGTATTGAAAAAAACTCCCTGTCAATATGGGGGTTTGTCTGTCAAGAAGGAACCGAGTCCAGGACAGGTTTTTTATCCTACTGCCCCGCAACGGAATTTAGGTATTCCAACTCAGTGTTCTCAATAGAGCATCAACTAAAGATCGGGCAGATAAAAGCTCGTTAGCCTAAAAGACAGAGCTGCAAAACCATTAAACCAAAATACCAGCCGTTTTTTGAAACGCATCTCAAACATCAGCATTATTATGCAGTAATGCTAAAAGGTGTTTATTGGGGTCCTATTTTTTATTCAAATTATGCTCATTTGCATATATATGAAGCATATGAAAGCGATGCGTTTCAGAAACCGGCCGGTAGTTCGTTTAAGTGAACACCTTTCAGTGAACTCGTTATGTGCATTATGTATGTTTTTATGTTTGAATTTATTAATCTGTCAATTTAACTAAAAAACAACACTCCATAACTTTCCAAACCTCAAACGAGGCCGGGTTGCCAACTATAGAATAGTTGAGTTCCTTTGAAGGACTTTCGTTTTAAAGGGTCAGGCCCATTTCAGGTAACACCTATTTTATATAAATCTATCTGATCCTCCGGCTCAACTATGGTAGGATGCAATTTTTTTCCAAGCTTCAAGCACAACATTCACTCAGTTTTCAGCAATTTACCATAGCCAGTCGTACACAACTATCAATCGCAGTTGTCATGCCCTTTCGCGCTGATTGGCCCATGTGCTATATTGGGCGTGGCAATTACGATATTGGCCAATCAGCGCGAATGGGCGTGCCAACTGCGATTGATTGTTGTGTATGACTGGTCATGGTAGATTGCTGAAAACTGTGTGAATCTTGCGACTGAAAATTGGAAAAAAATCAGCCTACTATATTTGACATGGAGAATCAGATGGAATCATCAACAATAGGGTTACCTGAAATGGGCCTGTCCTTTTAAACCTTTCTCTTGGTTCCAAGTTTCCACTATATATTTCATTGCACGCTGCTTTTAAAAACACCTAACATTTGAATAATTTACCTTTGGCTTATGAAAACAGCCGATGGTGGAATAGATGTCTTCTTGGATTCCTGGAAATAGTGCCCGCTGCGTAGATAAATCAATTCATACAATCTCCACCCGGCTGGGACAAAATACCCCAAAAATGGCTCCATGTTCGCGGATTGTCGTAATCTGCGCAATATTTTATCTACTGTATTTTATCATTCAATTTCGTTCGAAAATAATTTCTCAACAACCAACTCAAGTCAGTTATCCTTGTACAAATCGGAATGAAACAGAGAAAGTAAGTGAAAAGTTTATTTACATTTATCGCTGTCTTACTATGCATTTGTGAGCTCGGTTTGTTATTCTGATCATGGTCGTTTGCATATGATGCAGGAACATACAGTCATCGAAATCAGCTTCAAAAATCGATTTTTATGCAACTTTAACACTCTTTCTAAGGATGAATCAAGTAATACGAAGCTGTTAATTCTTCAGAAAGTACCAACAAAACTGGACGACCGGTGTTTCTGCGGAACTCAGGACGTAAGTGATATTCTAGCGTAAAACTCCGCGACATTGTCGCGCACAAAAAGAGTGTCCGCCACAGTGGCTCGACACGCCCCCACCTCTAGGGTGCACGGCGGGGGCGCCAAGGGTGCGCGGCGGGGGCGCCAATGGTGCGCGCCGGGGGTGCCAGTTGGGTGCAGGTGGCGCAACTGAGGCATGTGCTAACTACTGTGGCGCACCCCTTTTTGTGCACCGCGATATAGAAAGACCTACTGTAAAGTGTATGTTCCGTTGCACACCTACACCCTACACAAGCCGCTAGACTCATAAAATTCAAACTGACAACATCATAAGTAAAAGTTCTGATCTGAAGATTGATTATGATAATAGTACCATATTATAAACGTATGTTATTAGTTACGTTTCTCCATATTTTGAACTGAACTATGTGAGCAATACCTTGTTATATAAAGGAGAAGAGTTTACTTTTTTGTTTGAAACCGCGTGTGAAATGCAACGAAAACTTGAATATCTAAAGGCTATAAAAAATATAAAAAAAAAGGCTAGCCCGAAGACGTCGAGCAATTTGTCATCTGGAACTCGTCGCCTACTGCTCAGGACCTCTGCGGAACATGTCATAAGCAAAAACTTGAAATTGTACTTTGAACTCCCTTGAATAAAGGTGCACGCTCTTGAAGCGTAAAACAAATTTTAAAAAAAAATAAAAGAAGAGCCGGAGTCCCGTATTGAGCAAGCGAAATTCGAATTTTATTTCACGATTTTTTTCAAGATACGTTGCAAACGTTAAACATAAGTGTACTCACCGATGTTTCTGCTTTTTAGACTTTGAAAGTCGCCTCAGGCGGCGATAGCCGTCTGGTAAACTATGAATCAGAAAATCAACATTCAGATGTGCTACCGTCCATTTATCGATGGAAATCTGACTATTCGTGAACAAGGAGTGCCAGTGCCATTTGCATGTGAATTAAATGATTTGATTCCATCGGAAGAATCACTAAAAGCTCCACTAAAACAACTAAAATTTGAAGATTTGGTCCTAGTAACCTATGGACCAAAAACATTTTTCGTCCAATTCACTTGGAGTTTTGAATTCACTTGGAGAACATGGAAACCACTGTTGCTGAGCCACAGAATGGTAGTTTTCGACCTGGGATTTACGCCAAAGCAGGTTAGCTTTTGTTGACTTACTGGGCATATAAACTTACAGACAAGCTATTCAGACTTTAACTACTTTCGTTGTAAGGTAAAAGTCTTTGGTAATCAATAAGAAGATGCAACACGAATGTATACTAACACAAACTTTGAATTGAAGTATATGTTATGAGAAGCGGAATATCAAAACTATCGACCAGTTCAGAAGATTGGGGACCCTATGTTTTCTTTTCTCCTACTTGATTAATTTATTTTTTAATGTAGAACTAGCAAATGGTTCCTTTCAGGTCGAAATCCTTGAACAATTGCAAAACGTCACTGCTCACAAAATTGACTATTCAAGATACCCAGAACATGTTTCTACAATGGGCCAACATGTATACGGGTTTAAAGGAGCAGTATTGTTGGTCAGTGGTTTTATTTCGATAAAAATGTGCGTGCAAAATTTTGCTTAAAGTTTACGCACTCTGTGAAAGCAAGGCTGCGTTTTTCCTGGATTTTTAAATAGTTTTCCACCTATTTCAGGAAGCCTACAAAATATTCGAATTATTTTTATTCATGGATACAAGTGTGCAACTAAATAGATTGGACACACTAAACGATTATGTGGGCACAATCCTACACGATATGGTAGAATGTTCTTAATATTTACAATCAAGCTGCTTCATCTGGCAGCCATAGAGAAGAAAATAACTATTACTGCTACGTTCTCAGGCGCGCATCGCGGACATGCGAATCCGCGTCCGCGGGAAAGATATGGCTTCTTGACACGGGAAAAGCGCGGAGACCCAGTAAAGAGTGCGCGGCTTGTTTCTCTCCGTTTCGAGTTTCTCAAGGAAAATTACAATCTTTTCCCGCGGACGCGGATTCGCACGTCCGCGCTGCGCGCCTGAGGGCCAGTGTAGGATACTCGACTGAAGCCCTACATGGAAGTTATTTGCATAATATAATTGTATGGACTCACAATCAGATAATATCTGCAACCAAGTTATACGAATACGAGTATAAAGCTAGCTGTCATGTCATTGGCGATGATCGTGAAAACGCTGATATTTTTCGAAATTTCAGCTCACTAAAATTAGATTATAAAATGAATAATTATTGTGTAGATTCCTCCACTCAGCCTTTGTTTGCACACGGACTATTCGAATACGCAAATGACACATTTTGGTGAATTTTACTTTATGGAGTTTTTCTCGTTTAGAAAGTAGCTAAACTAAAATTCTAGTGTACTACGTTTTCCGCATTAGTATACTAGCGATATATTACATTGATTGCTATCCTAATATAAGCCCATGTACTTGAGGTAGCATGCTGACAGATAAAGTAAAGTAAATGTATGCCTACTACTTACACAGTACGATCGCGCCAGTCAGTGAGATCTGTTTATTCTAGTAATGTACAAATACCTGTCAATTCGAAAAGAAATCAACGACCACCAACAGTTTGAATCTGGGCTAATTCTTGTGAAACGATCCACATTTGCCTACAATATCGTCCGATGGTAAGTTAGCGACATTATTTTTATATCATTTTCAAATTAGAAAGAAGGCTGCTTCGTGTGGCGACAAGAAACAGATACTGAAAACGCATTTTTGGAATACTAAGGAATTACTATATTGATGTTCACAGGGCAGAAAAAACAGTGATTTGAAATTTGAACTTCTCAGTCTGAAGGTTAAAATTTTAATAGCGAAATACCGGCCGGTTTTTTAAAACGCATTGCGTACGCCTGCTTTCTTATGCAGCATATGCAAATGAGGAAAAAATAAAATAAAAACGAGACCCCAATTAGACCCCACGTTGCATAGATGCATATTAATTCAAGTACTTGAGATGCGTTCCAAAAACCGGCCGGTGTTTCGCTTTAAAATACATGCCTTGTCGAAAAACTAAATATCAATGTTGAAGGTTTGCACTGTGCGCATTTACAAAGCATTGCATTGCTCCACTCGGATCATGTCAAGAATGCCCGCCAATTGGAAATGGAAAGATTAGACGAATATGTCATCGGTAAGTTACCGTAGTTGCCCTTGGGTCCTCTGGTGTGAGGGTACTCTGGGGACACTGAGCAACTTTGGCCTGGGCGAGATCTAAACATGTGGGCCGCCACCCCCTGGGCCCACGAGTTTGTTGTATGCCGCACTTTAATTATATAAATCCTTGTAAGCGGAAAGAGAATAGTGTGCGGGCCTATTTCGAATGTAGTCTTGCTTCTAGTTTTATAACTATAACTTTTATTACCTATGTTCATTCTCTGTAGTCTATAATATGAGACTGCATCATAAATAATTGTTAAAGGATCGCAGTCACTACAAAATCGTCGTTTTTCTTCGAGTTTACTTGTATTTAGTAAAGAATAGAGACAAATACTTTACCAAAACCGAATAATTTGAATTCCAACTCAGGGAGTGAACAGGTAGAAAAGTAGTTCTGCTTAACTACCGCAGGATCACGAAACGTGTTCATACAGCTGCTTCCCGATCGGGAGTATGCAAATTATTTCGGCAAATATCTGCATATTATATCTTTACATATACTGCAAGGGTCTGCAGGCATATCACTAAACGTTTCATAATCCCGCGGCAGTTAAAGGAGGAGGCTCACGAGAATGAAGTGCTCAAATGGTTTCCTTTTATCGAAATATGATGGTATTAAATTCCGAAAGTCATGCTTTAGAAAGCAAAAGCTTTTAACTGGAAGGAGTAACTCAATAGAAGACTATGATGTCTAAACAAATTTTGGATCGTAGTAAATAGTTGATTTCCATAGTGGGCATTCAAATTTGATGCCGGCTTGCAAAAAACTATGGAAAAATTTGGATTTAGACAGTCAACCCCGATTGTCGATTTTATGGTGTTAATCGAATCAGTTTTGCATGCTGAGGAAGATAAAAGCAAACTTAAGCGTCGGTCACTAAAAATAAAAAAGTTATGACAAAGTGAAATTTTTTAAATCTGTAGAAAATGGGCGGGACCAAGATTGAATTAAAATCACACCAATTTCGCTATTGGAGCCTCGTAGGCCTCGTACTGTGCAAAGTCAGAAGAATGGAATGGGGTTTCCATATATGGCAGATTTTCCTTCCAAGTGTAGAAAAAACTAGCGTATTTTGACACTACACGATAATATCTACAGACACGCGAAAATTTTGCTTTTATCTTCCTCAGCATGAAAAACTGATTCGATTAACACCATAAAATCGACAATCGGTGTTGACTGTCGAAATCCAACTTTAGCCAAAACTATTTAATACGATCCAAAATTTTTATAGACTTCATAGTTTTATATTGATTTACTCCTTCCAAGTAAATGCTTTTGCTTTGTAAAGTATGTCTTTCGAATTTAATACCATCGTCTGTCGATAAAAGGAAACCATTTGAGCACTTCATTCTCGTGAGCCTCCTCCTTTAAGTAGAACTACTTTTCTACTTGTTCACTCTCTGAGTTGGAATTCAAATTATTCGGTTTTGGTAAAGTATTATTCTTTATTCTTTACTAAATTCAAGTAAACTCGAAGCAAAATGATGATTTTCGAGTGACTGCGATCATTAAACAAGGTTTTTACACAATGTAACAAATTTTCAGAGTGCACCGTCCGAGGATCAAGTCTGGATTGTCTGTTTCATGAATGAACACTGCAACGGTGTCTGCGTATGGAATATGATATGTAAATTATTTCACCCGACAATCGATACAGAAACACAATAATGATGGACTGCTATTGTGAATGGTAAACGCCGTTCTACGAAGATTTTTGTGTAGTCATGTATTCAATAATCACAAAAATAATCACGTTACATTGCTTTCTTTGATTGTCTTTGTGCGTAATGAATTATTATTAAAAAGAAAAACGGAACTTGAAATACCACGTATGCACATTAAAGTAAAAGTGTAAAAGTAGCAATACAAGCTAAATAAACTTACCTTATAGTATGGTAGTGTGCAGTCGTATTGACCATAAATACTATTCATCAACCACTCGTATGTGAGACATGTGTAACGTCCTCAAAAAACATTGGTTCAAGTATGTATATGAAGTCATTGTCAGGGTAGCAAATAAACAATCATAGTGATAGAAAGAAAGTAGAAAGCCAAACAGAAATATAAATAAAAAAAAATATAAAAAAAGGTTAAAAAAAAATTGAATTTTAAAAAGACAAAACACTTTGTTATAATGGTAGGAATGTTCTTCATTCGTGTAAGTAGAGAAGGAATGCCAATGGACGGATGTAAACCGGAAAAACGTATTTTAACTGTTCTGACTACGCTACCGGCCGGTTTGCCGTGGAATATCTTTGCCAGTTCTAGGTGTAAATAAATGAGGTTTTCACAGTAATATTGCTGATCAATTACGAACATTCTGTGCCAGTAAATCGAGGGAAATTTTTTCTCGTGGGCCTGTCCCTTTAAAAGAAACCAGTTAAAGGAGGAGGCTCACGAGTTTTAAGTTTTCGATTCCTTTCCTTTTTTCGAAAAACATGGTAAATAGTCACCAAGCATAGCACGCAAATACATTCAGAAATAAACACCACGGCTGGTTGCTACTATTAATTTTAGAAACTCGTGTGCATAGACCTGGAGTTTCTTTAAATTATGATTTCAATTAAATTTCATGTATTCCTTGTCGAATTTGATCATGCTTTTTACAATTAGATTAAATGTTGCATTCATGGTGTTTAGATTGAATTTTGTAATGGCTTGACCACTCCTTCCAGCCGGACGACTTAACTTAATCGCTTTAATTATCTGGTTGGCAATAATAAGACGATTTAGTAACTAATCATTACTTTTGCCCTGAAGCTGAAAGGTGTAAGTTGTGTTTCAACGGCGCGCAATGCTGGACCCGCCCCCTAAAGAGCACAGAGACACAACCAACAAACAGACATTTTCCACATGTTTTTCAAATTTGACTTATTTGGTCATAACCTTGGGTGAAGTTGATATTTTTATCCGAAAATATCGCAGATAATCTAAAATATACTCTTTTAACTAAATAGTTCGAAAGAATTTCATTTTTTCGTCGAGGAACAAATTCAGGATGAACTGGAAAAAAGGGCTCTCTGATTTAACCCAAACTAGGTTAGCGCTATCGCGCTAACAAAGGAAAACTATACTATTTCCTGTTGTCCATGACAAAATATGTAAAGCAATTAAAATATTCAATTATCCAAAGCCATTCACCCATGCTTTGGTGGTCACGTTTATTTATTCCAGCTCAATAGCCACTTATCTTATGAATTCACCACCCCAATTTCATATTTTCATAAATTCGTATTCAAATCAATGCGCTCTCTTCATTTCTATCATTTTGTTTTATAGCTTTACATTATGTAAGCAGCGGAATAGATCCTGTGTGCAGTTCAGCCCGGCTATTATTAAACACTCCTTGTATTTAATAACCACAAATGTACATTATCACAAGTCGAACCAAAATGGCGTGCGGCGCAAACCTGGCTAGAAAAATCGCTAGGCGATATCACTATTCGCGTTCCAACAGCGAAAAGGGTATGTGCGGTGGGAGGTAGACCAACCAACACGAAGCTTTGAAATTAGATTTACTTGTTAATCGTAATGTAGAAAGAGAGCTGATGCTAAATGCTACGAAAAATTTTAGCTGGGAAATGTAGTACGAGCTTGCAGAGAATGTGTAAGTTCAGACCCTTTGCATACTCTTCCCGTAGGGGCAGTAGTAGAATCGTTATTCCCAGAGCAACTAAAATGGTTCGTAGGCATTCATTTGTACATAGAACTTCTATTATGATTGAGGAAACTCCGCCCTTAGCTCCACTGATTTCTGTATAATGTGTACCTTTATTTATTCGTTTCGCTTTCTTCATATTTGTGCTACTGTTGCTTTACTCGACAAAACTGTACGTTACATATATTTTTCTCATGAATTGTATGTGTACGTAATAAATTATTAATTATTAGTATTATATTTTGCGCCGCTCACTTGCGGCACACCGTAAAATTGTCGTGTTGCACACACGCAAGTTATGCCGTAAGCGCACGGAGGAAGCATTTATTTACGCCAAAACAATCACGCTTGATCCCCGATGTCCCACTCATTTTGTGGCAATTTGTTTTTGAAAACAACAATTTGCCTGCGAAAGTAGTAAAAGGGTGCCCTGGATGAGACCCGTGTGAGCAGAGAAGTGCTTTTATTTCTGTTTATTAATTAGTTGATTGCTTACGAGGGAGTTTACGTATCTTAATGGGGCGTGGGATGCAAATTATGGCTAGCTTTGGCTAAGAAACCTTTTTTAGATGATAGATATTTATGGCGTTATAACCGCAGCTATCTCTTACTTTTAGTGTAATGCGAATGCTCTACATAAGTTAGCGCCCCTCTCCCAAATGGCTCAATTGGTCATGTTGTCCATTTTTAGGTCAAAATTACAAAATCTCGCAGACTGATACATTTTCAAGCCATGTTGTCGCCGCTCAACACCTCAATGTTTGCATACCTGTTTACCGTAGTTTTACTTTAGAAAAATCGCTAGCTACTGCATCTTTGAGAAGAATGCGTTAAAGTTATCCGCTCTTGATGCGCGATTTTTTACAGTGCGTATTTATATGCGTTTATGACTTACCTTTTGCCATTCGGTCGCTAACACATTTTCGAGCAATTTTATCGGGGTTGTGATCATCTGCGCGACATTATCGCGGATCGTCAGCCAATTTTAGTGGAAGCGTTTTTTATGATCCGGTCATACTCTTTAAAAAATCTAGAATTGAGTCACGCGAAACGCTCGCGCTCTTCTACTTATTCCGATGAAAAGTGTAAGAGAGAAGATGAAATAAGCCGGGGTTTATATTTGCGCAGGAGGCCACTCAATAAATGATCTGTTTGTAAGCATCAAAAACTTCAACCCCAACGCAAAACCAGACATTTAACAAAATAGCTTACCTAACCCCCAACGTTATTCAACTCGCTACGATATATGTTTTATCTGATAATGTAAAATATAAATTTATTATTTTTTGTTTGCCAAACACTTAAATAACTCCAAGAAGTTGCGTAGTGCACAGCAATTTAGAGATATTTTACGCGCTTTCGCTCACCTTTCTATTTTTGTTGTAAATTCGGTTCTTTGCGCACTTCCCCATGTCCAGACTTTACAACAAATATAAGTGATTGGCCTGCATATAGGTTGCAATCCCTGGGCTAAACTCTGATGTACCATTTGCCCATTCACAGTTATTAATATTATATAATGATTAATAATATCCTGACTAATAAAATGTGAAAGGGAAAAAATCGCGGAACATGCAGTGAACTGCAACTGTAGATTTCGAATGGGCCCACACAAAGTTTTTGAAACGCATCATGGACATCTGAATTCGTATCTATTTATGCTAATTTGGTCGAATTTAGCTCGATTTTTTTACTCTAATTTATGTTTATTTTCATAGGCTGCATAAGGAATTTGGTGAACCTTATGTGTTTCAAAAACCGGCCGGTATTTCGCTTTAAAAACCATTATGTCGTACACTAACAATAAGGCACAGAATCCGTTAACTTTCTAAAAAAAATGGAAATTTGTCTCCTCATATGCCGCATCGCATAATAATCAGCGCCTCAAATGGGCAGTCACAATGATGTTTGGCTTTTTAGAACAGAAAAGTGAGACGTGAACGACGCTATTACTGCCTTTGCCCCATTTTGCTATTGTTTTTCTTTCATGCAGTATTTCACTGAAAAAAACTTGCCCAGGTTTAATCGCAGACTTTGCCCAGCCTTCGCCGCACACTCATCGAGTGCACTGCTATACTTTTGCGAAACACGAGCTTAGATTGTGCGAAAGCCCGTTTCTGCATAGACTTTCACATATTCGTCCGGTCGATGCGCGGCGAGAACCTAGCGAAAACTCGGCGAACCCTTTTTTTTCCGCCGCGCACCATCAAGTTTTCGCGTTGTTACATTCCAGTGCGTATGCACCTCCTCTCCGTGTACGGTAAATAAATGTTGCATAAATAAATGTTGATTCATG
Organism: Pelodera strongyloides; assembly: GCA_036852015.1. Classification (NCBI taxonomy): domain Eukaryota; kingdom Metazoa; phylum Nematoda; class Chromadorea; order Rhabditida; family Rhabditidae; genus Pelodera; species Pelodera strongyloides. The sequence continues at coordinate 13,477 of JAANDG010000863.1, read as the reverse complement.
CATATCTAAAGATTATTAGTAAATAACATTCTTTCACTTCAAAGCTTCAAACCTTGCGTTAAAAATTTGTCATCGTTTTGCTGAACAAATTATCGTTTTTGGAATTCCCTATATAGTACTAATTGGAGTGGCTCTTGGTTGTGTTTCCGCATCATTACTTACAACAATTCTTATCTATTTAATTTTGGTTTGTTTTCAATAAAAAATGTCAATTTGTTGAACCCATTTTATGGTTCAATTAATGCGTATCATTTTACTTTTACCATTTTGAGTAAAAATCAAGTTTTGCAAAGTAGCTTATTGTCGTTTTTAGCTTATTGTCGCTTATTGTCAAGTTAGCTTATTGTCAAGTTTTGCAAAGTAGCTTATTGTCGGTTAAAGGTTAAAGCTAGGACTGTTCTTCAGGGCCCGAAGGGGTCCCTGCCGTCCGCTCTGGTCTGCCGAAGTAGTGCCTATACCTTGAATACCTTGAAGAGCGTTATATCAGCTGTTGGATCGCCAAGAGCGCAGGTCGCAACTACGCCATGAAGACCTGCATCTTGCGAAGCGATTCCATACACGTCCAAATGATATAACCATCGGGTCTGCCCATCTCGTTGGCGGTCGCCCTTGAGGACGCTTGTGATCGCGGGGACGCCATTCTGTGATCCGACTGGTCCATCGATTGTCATTTCTACGAATCACATGACCAGCCCATCGATGTTTCGAGCTGTATGTCCTATCAATTATATCATCTACGCCGGACTTTTCTCGAAGTGTGACGTTTGACATACGGTCACGGAGGCGCGTGCCTACCATTTTACGCTCCATGGCTCTCTGGGTGACAAGTAAGGATTCTTCGTCTTTCTTTGTCGTGCACCAAGTTTCGGAGGCATAGGTCATTGCTGGCAGCACATGCGTGTTAAACACCTTGGCTTTCACTTCTTTTGACAGCTTCACATTGGTGAGTACATCTCGTAGCTTCCAGAAAGCCTTCCACCCAGACTGTTTACGCCGAGAGAGTTCGGCGGTGAGGCTGTTGCTGGGGTTAACCTCGCGTCCAAGGTAGACATACTTCCCGACCTTTTCGAGCGTGCTGTTGCCAATACGTATATCTGCACCGCAGTTTGGACAATGATCGTTAGCCATCCACTGCGTCTTGCCTGGGTGGGCTTCAAGACCGATTAGCGACGTTACTCGAATTAGTTCGTCTAGGTTTTTCTGCAGTGTACATGGGTCTTTGGCTATAAGAACCAAATCGTCGGCAAACAGTAAGAACTGTTGTGTTTCGCCGTCAATGTCGTAACCACCGGACATGTTGGCGTCTCTCAAAGCACATTCCAGAGAAGCAGAAAACAGAGTGGGTGAAATGACATCCCCTTGTTTGACTCCGTGTTCAACGGGCACCTTAACTGGTGTATGAAGGAGTTGGATGTCCGTGGCGCACTGGGTATACAGCTCGTCTATCATAGACACGTAGCTCTCTGGCACTGGTGATGTTTCAGAGCATTGAGGACCGCCTGCTTCTCAACCGAAACGAACGCTTTCTTGAAGTCGACAAACAACATGCAGAGGGGTAGTATCTTGTACTCCCTAGACCGCTCGATAACTTGACACACAGTGTGAATGTGGTCAATAGTCGAGAACCCGCCTCGAAAGCCTGCCTCCAGAGAATAGGTCATCTTTGATTACGGAATGGGTGGCCAGCCCTGATCCAAGAAACCTTCCCACGTTTTCACCTGGTACCGTTTTTACCACCCGGTCTGTGCAACCAGCCGCGGGAATTGAACCCCGGTCGTGTGTTTGGTGAGAAGCAGTGCTAGCCACTACACCACCGGCTGGTCCGGCTTAGATTGTGCGAAAGCCCGTTTCTGCATAGATTTTCACATATTCGTCGGACGATGCGCGGCGAGAGCCTAGCGAAAACTCGGCGAGCCCCTTTTTTCCCGCCGCGCACCATCAAGGTTTCGCGTTGTTACATTCCAGTGCGTATGCATCTCCTCTCCGTGAACGGTAAATAAATGTTGCATAAATAAATGTTGATTCATGCATATCTAAAGATTATTAGTAAATAACATTCTTTCACTTCAAAGCTTCAAACTTTGTGTTAAAAATTTGTCATCGTTTTGCTGAACAAATTATCGTTTTTGGAATTCCCTATATAGTACTAATTGGAGTGGCTCTTGGTTGTGTTTCCGCATCATTACTGTTGTAGCGGCACACCAGTTGAAGATGAAGTGTTTATTCAGCGGGGGCTGTGACATCTTATCAGCAATATCATCGTCTTATATAGCTAGTCTCATATGCTAATAGTTACGTTATTGAGGTAACACAGACAATAGTGATATGCTAAATGTCTATCGAAATCTATAGGAAGTGTGACCTAATCTAATACGTTTCAGCCACTTCCTAACATCTCCCTCATTATATTTAAACAAGTTTATATTTCTTATGTAGAGGATCCATGTCCAGTCTTCTCGGCGGCGCACGGTCCCTTCTCGGTCGTTGTCCAGCGGCAGCGAGCACAGGCGATCTTCCTTCACGTGTCGATGGTCCCGTTCTCCTCGTTCCACCAGAGTCGTCAACTTCCGTGCCCATAGACTTCTCCTCCTCTTCAGAAAATTGAACTGCTTGCGGACGCTCACTCGTGTCCTCCCGGTCAGCAGTCTTCTCCACAGCGTCTTCCTCTGTCGGCTCAGCACACTCGTCACAATGAAGCGTCTTCTTTCCTTCACGTGATCCTTCAAGTCGTTGCTCTTTGTCGACAGTCATCTCTTCACTAAGTTTCAGGCTTGGTAGGACATCCACTGTAGACTCCTCAACAACCACTCCACTTAGATTCTTCTTAGCAGGCCATGCAAGATCAAAATCTTCCAATAAGATTGTCAGTGCATCCTCTTCCTGTTCCTCAGAAATTCTGGGGCGAAGGTCTCTTGTGTAGCACGTCCACACCACCTTCTTGCTTATCTCCACTTCACATAGAGATCTTCCACGTGTCCTCACGACACGGCCAGGAGTCCAAGTCGGTTTCGTTGGTTTGCGGTAGTCCCTCACGAACACCAGATCATCCACGACAAAATCCCTCTTCTTGACTCCATGTTGTCTGTTGCAGTCCTGCTCCATCCCGGTCCTACTTCCTTGTAGATCATGCGCCTTCCGCACATTCGGACGTCTTCCCGAAGACTCCTTACCAGATCCTGCAGACTTCACAGCACAACAAGTGGATGCAAATGCTTCTTGAAAGCTCGGTAGTTGCTCAATCCACTCCATTCCCATCAGTCGTATGTCCTTCGTCACATAACATCGACCCTTGCCAGGAAATCCGTTCACCTTGAACACAGTGTTGAATACGCCATCGACCTCAATCGTCGATCCGTTAGCGGCACGTAATTCCTCAGACGCCATTCCAAGAGACGGAGAACCCAGTCGCCTCCACGTCTTTCGATCCACTATCGATACGTCCGCGCCGGTGTCCAACTGCATCACGACATCCAATCCATCTTTCCCGATGCGCGCAGTGACATCCTTCCGGCCCTTCTTCAACCTCGAAACAGCCTTCACATTCCTTACTGCAGGACAGCTGTTCGCGTAATGACCTGTTTCTCCACAAAGAAAACAAGCTCCTTTCTTTCTTGAGTAGTCCTTGTTCCTGTCGTGATCCTTGCTAGGTGAGCATCGAACAGGCGAGAACCTCCTCGGGGTCCACTTCTTTTTATCCACACGAGCGACGAAAGCATTTTCATCTTGTACATGCACCACAGCGTCCTTCACCAGGCTCATCGACAATTCACATTCGGTGACGAGGTCCCTCAGCTTCGTACCTTCACCTGCACCAACCTCTAGTCGACGAATCAAACGCTTTCGCAAGTCCTTACACTTGCCTTCTTGCATCCCTGCAACGAACAGCATGCACTTGCAATCGTCCTCGGACATCTCCTTCACACGCCCTCTCTCGTGTAACTGGTTTACACGAGCCGCATACGTCTTGAAATCCTCTGTTTCCTCCTTGACCACCCGGAACGCGTTGAATCTTCGCCGGAACAGAGAGCACTTCTCTCCGAATAGTTCCTCAAGCACAGTCTTCGTCTCCTCGTAAGACGCATCCGCTGGCTTCTTCGGCAAAATATGATCCACATACATGGCGTAGCTCCTGCAATCAAGCTTGCTGACGAGCAGGCTTGTTCGATCCGCTTCCTCCAGTAACGATCCTTCCGACTTTACGACGTCCTCGAAACGCGTAATCCACTTGTCGAAGGTACATCCGGTCTCCTCATCATACTCGAACATCACGATACGGCTCGCCAGGGCAGCCGCTACCGTTGCAGTATCCTGAGCCGGCACCGAAGCGATCCCTCCTGATCCAGTTAGCTTCTCGAGCAACAATTGCTCACGCCTCTCTGCACGCTCCTCCATCTTCCTCGTGGTCTCCAGAAACATCTCCATCATCTTCGCCATCATGGTCGCGGTGTCCTCATGTTTCCGCCATCTTCTTGTTTTCGAAAAGCTCCAAAAACCAAACTGCTGACTTTCGAAAATGCGCAAAATCCGAGCGCAATAAATTGCTAGCTCAAGGATATTTTCGAAAAGTCAGTAGTCGATCCAGGAGTTTCGAAAGTCCGGGTCCTGAACGCCAATTTGTTGTAGCGGCACACCAGTTGAAGATGAAGTGTTTATTCAGCGGGGGCTGTGACATCTTATCAGCAATATCATCGTCTTATATAGCTAGTCTCATATGCTAATAGTTACGTTATTGAGGTAACACAGACAATAGTGATATGCTAAATGTCTATCGAAATCTATAGGAAGTGTGACCTAATCTAATACGTTTCAGCCACTTCCTAACAATTACTTACAACAATTCTTATCTATTTAATTTTGGTTTGTTTTCAATAAAAAAAATGTCAATTTGTTGAACCCATTTTATGGTTCAATTAATGCGTATCATTTTGCGACCATTTTGAGTAAAAATCAAGTTTTGCAAAGTAGCTTATTGTCATCAGTAAAATAAATGTTTCTTGTACACTTGAGTATATTTCTACTCTCAGTTTCGGTGTCTAGTCTCGCTTCAATTTCTTACCAGGTTTTTGTTATTCCCACTTTCCAATTTCCAATTTCTATATCAGTTTCGGAATTCTTATAGTTTTGATAGCGCCACCGCGGAACATATGCATGTTCCGTTGGTGAGCGTAATTAAAACGGCCATTATGCGTTTTCCGCCCACATGCCATTTTACTAACCACTCGCGAGAGTTCAATTAAACGGACTTTTATATTGAGCACTATTTTATTTTATTTTATTTTCAGTTTTAGTTTTAGTTTTAGTTTTACAATCGATACATGTATGACGTTTACTGCTTATTAGACAACAGTACATACCTAGATTTGCATGTTGGAGAACACAACTCGGCAAAAAGTCCAACAATTTTGAAAAATACCAATTATGTCAAAATGCCATGTTTCAGACGAATATTACGTATATGTCTGAAGAAGACCTGAATGTTTCTCTTCATTTTTCACAGAATGCTCCCGATGAGCCAGCCAGGTTAACGCCTTTGTTGAAGGTGAGGAAAAATAACCGAAAAACTTATTTAAAGGGAATGTCAAGCCGGTTTTGCATGTTGGGCTCAAAAAAAAGTTTGCGTTTTGAAGGTAAGGAAAGTGAAAATAAAAATAAACAAAAACTTTCATATAAGAAGAAAAACAATTTCAAACCCCTCCAAAAAACTCCTTCAGTATGGGATTCGAGTCGTGTGGAAGAACTCTCTGCCGCAGGACCGTTTGATGTTAGACAGCAAAGAAAAAGAGGAGGGCGCGAGAGAAATTTGTTTAAGTCAGCAAAGAAAAAGAGGAGAGCGCGAGAGAAATTGTGTAAACTACGGTAGCTGTGACAGCGTGTTATAGAATATCTGTGAATCAGGCTTGACATTCGCTTTAAAGTTTTGTTTTTGAATATCTTACGTGACATAGACCTGAAAATTGCATAACTTAAAGGGATTGGGTAAGTTTAAATCGTCTTTTTTTAATTTTTGCTATTGATAATACACTCTCTTACGACCAGTGATATTGTCAATAAGCTTATTGGCTAACAAACCACATTACGGTATAATTTATCGATCTTTAGGTCTTATGCGTTGCTTTCTACAGTCTCCTAGGCATGCTCGCTGTCTATGGCAATGTTCTCGTTGTACTGGTTATATACAGATTTCGACGCATGAGAACCGCGACAAATATACTGATTTTTAATATGGCTATTGGTGAGTTTAAAAAAAGTAATTGTCGCCAGACAAGGCTGGCATGAACAAATATTGTCCATGAACAAAGGTTTAATTACCCAAGTTAGAGGTAGTGTCCTGAAGGTAGCCTGCAGCCTGACAGCTATCCTGTCTTTATGCTCGAAAGATCAGAACACCGAACAAAAAAGATTGTACATATGACATGCAAATAAAGCGAGGAGACAATAATTTGAAAAAATAATATTGACCATAAGGCATAGATCCCCCTCCTGCTTTATTTGCTACTAGTGGTTTTACTGTAAGAGTGTACAATTCAATTTTCAGCCGACCTGCTCATTGGCCTATTCTGCGTGCCGTTCTCCTATTGGCAAGTACTGATATTTGATAATCAACGATGGGTTTTTGGATCTGCAATGTGTTCTTTGCTCTCCTTTTTTCAAGGGACTGCCGTGTTTCTGAGTTCGTGGACGCTTGTTGCAATTAGGTGCGTTACTCTGTTTTGAATTTATTTTTTAATTAGAGAGAGGAAAATATGGAGAGAAAGAGGGAGAGTGTAGGAGGTAGACGCCTGAAGCTTGTGCTTTTCTTTTAGCTCACGGACGTTTTGTAGACTAAATTTACCGTCTTGTTTTTTTTCAAGGGAGAAATAGACAGAGAGAGAGAGAGAGAGGAAGAGAGAGAGAGCTTATAAATCAGTGTTTAGCTTCGATCGTTGGCTCGCAATTATGTTCGTGATGAAACCAGGTCTGCGTCTCACTCGTCGGCGTGCTCTTTTGTGGGTCTCTGCCACTTGGTTCTTCTCTATTCTTATGGCACTTCCACTATTTGCCGTGTCCCGAGTTGTCGTCGATTCGGAAGGAATTGAACGTTGCGACGAGGACTGGAGCACCTTCAACGACGCGAATACGGTAAGAATTGTGGAAAATAAAATTTGTCAATTCTGAGAAGGTGCAGGTCAGCTGGGTCAGCAAATGGCTTCTAATGCGCCAAATATTATTTAAAAAAATACCGTATTTTAACCTAATCGAATAAACCCTTCTGTTGGTAATTAAACGGTGGCGCCGCTTATTTTTATGTTTCGTACGCTTCCCTCAAAATATATAATGCTTCAGAGTTTCAGAGCGTAGGCTTAGGCTTAGGCTTAGGCTTAGGCTTAGGCCTAGCTTTTTTCTTTGCCATTTTAATTGCTACAACTTGTCATCTGGATCTTTTTGTTCCTGTTGCAGGCGCGCCGCCTTTATTCTTATGTAATTTTGGCGCTACAATTCGCCGTTCCACAATTCGTTGTAATTGTCACGTACACGTTTATCGGAATAAAAATGTGGAATAGCGGGGTGCCGGGCGATGCGGCTGGATCATTAAATATAGCGGCACAAGTGCGTCATGATGCAGTCAAAAAGGTACCACTTCGTAAAGTTTACAGATTTTCATGGATTGCTACTGTTGAAGGCTTTCTCATGCAGAAACCCTATACACTAGTAGGCTCACACCTCTCAAAATACTTCCAAAAAGAGCGCCACAGTTGCGCCACTTTGCCGTGGGTGGTTAGCAGCGAAACTGCGGATTCTAAGCGTTGTGGGTGTGAGGCTGTGAGGTGTGATCTCGTTTATGAAACCTCGTTATCATGACCATCTTATTTATAGACTCTGGGTGAATTTGCATCAATATAATAGATACAGTAAACACTGAATAAATGTGAGCACACACACAGTGATGAAACGCCGTACGCCGTGGTTTCGCTGCGCACCACTAGCAGCGAGATGTCGCATCTGTGGCGCTCCTTTTATAAAAATGCTGAGAGATGTGATTCTAGGAATAGCGCCGCAGGTGTGCCTTAGGTAACTTAGGTTAACAGATTTTTTCGTGCAACTATAGCAGGAATCTGAATGTAAAATATGGTCGGGAGGAGTTTAATAAATGAAAACTTTTCAGCTAATACCGATGGTAATTCGTATGTCAGCTTTCTTCGCTGTCAGTTGGCTGCCACTTCTGCTACTTATTAACGTCATAATTGATGTGTGGCCACAAATTGGCACTTGGAAGTATATACTCTTTCTCTGGTGGGAAATTTGAATTTGTGTTAAAACGATATAAAACGGGTTTTGAAATGTGTGCAGGACAACTGCATTCTCATATGTTGTGCTCAAATGCATATAATGTGATGTAAAAAAAAGAGGTCCGGAGCATTAGGCGACGAGTTCCAGATGTCAAATTGCTTGACGTCTTCGGACGAGGGCAAGGAGGGATCGCCCATGATTCCCTCGCAGGGTTGTGGTTCAAAGTTGCCACAGGCCGGATGTTAGATGTTATTTTACGTTAGTGAGAAAACGCTAATAATTCAGGTGGTTTTGTCATGCGCTCGCCATGCTTCACTCGGTCGTCAATCCCATTGTTTATTACATGAGAAATGAGCGGTTTCGCGAGGGAATCGGCTATTTCCTCAGAAATTTGCCGCTTATACATTTTAGTGGAATCAAGTTGCTCAACGACAAGAACAGGCAGTGAGTTTTAAAAAGTGGTATGAGTTAGGCTAACAAACATACGATTTGGGTTGCCTACATATTTGATATCCAGAGATGCTCTTGGGCCAAAACTACAACTCCGTTAGAACATTGAATGCGGAGTTGCTGTGTATTTCGTGCATTTGGAGAGAAAGCATGTGTTTAGGCTTTCAATTAGGCTTATGGTTTGGCTCGACATCTCTATAGCCTTTTAACTCTTACTCTATCGGTCTCTCTCTCTCTCCCTGAGGGTCTATTTGAATTTTGCAGCAAAACTCTGACAACTACTTTTTTACTAACTGGGCTTATGATAGCCACGCATTTCAGGTCAACCGTACGACAAAGGCGAGACGACCTCACATCAACATCGCGGCAAATATTCCAGAAAGATCGTCCTGTGGAGTATTCTGTACTCGTCACGGTTCCTGCTAATGAGAAGACCAAAACAGACAATGCGTTGGCAACACTCCTGCAATAGTATAATAAACAATAATCAGTCCAATTAATAAATAAACTACTGACAACTACTCATAAACTATTGACCGTACGCTGACAATAAACTACTGATTGTGAATAAACACACGATGATATAACGATTTGTATCCAAAGGGTCTGCCCATTACAGGTAAACCTATTTTTTATTCCTCCATCTGGTTCTCCGTCACGAATGTAGTCGAAAACTAAATATGTAGATTCATGATCTTATCACTCCGGATCAATAAATGCATTTCAGCTTTCTGTGCATGTACCTTCCTCACAGTTGTACCACTTGCTAGGGCTAGCTGCCACCTAATCTAATTAGCACACGGTTTAGTGAATGGGTAGCATATTGGCCAATAAGCGCACCTAATGCATATGGATGTGACAAATTCAACAAATTGTTGGGTAACTTTGTTTGGGTATGGTAAACTGCGTTTTTCTACGTGAATATTCTTCCCAAAAAAAGGAAAATATTGTATTCTATGTTATTCGAAACGGAAGACGGAGAACAAAAAAGAAACAGGGGGGTTTTCTGGACTGCAATGGGCATGAGCATGACGCATGTTACGTTAATTATGCAACACTTCGAGTGCAAGTTACTACTTCAATAAATAAATAAACGATATTGCTCACAAAGTCAGACGGACTTCGATTTTTCTTTGCTTTATTTCAATAGACCAAAATAAACTATGCGTGACCTACGATTATTTATTTGTTTATCTGTTGTTTATTAATAAAAATAATTTGGTTTACAGGGAATAAAAATAGAGCGGTGTTTTTTCAAGCAAATCAAGCTACTACTTTGCAAGACTTTACCTGCCACTCGTCAATTTATTTATACCAATGCTTGTTGAGTTCAAAAATTCCGTAAAGAGAAACTAGATTTTTTATGAAAAACAAGAAAGATTATTATAGACCAAGCCAGCCAAGATGTACACCGGCGATAAAAACAAGATGAAGACTATAGAACGTATGCGTATGCTTGCTGTATGCTATTTTACAAAAAACCTGTCCATCACAAACCACTTTTTGAGCCGTAAATATAAAAATTAGTTTTATTAATAGTCTTACTTCTTTTTATTTCGTTTACTTTAACATTTACCTACACTCGTCTCCTGGAAATTTTGAGAAACATATCATATGTAATGATAAATATAGTATCTTGTTTCACTTATTTTTACGGTAGACGTCCTATCGTAGACGAGTTTGTAGTTTTTTAAAGGGTCAGTTCGTAAAAAAAAACATTTTTCTCAACAGTTCTCGGGTTATTGTTACACGTAGAACCCGAAAAAGTTTCCGCATGTTGATTTTCTAGTGAGCCTGAGCCTTTACTGTGTTTTGCTTGTTGAAGCAAAGATTGGCAGAGTACATGCAATGTAAATACTCTTCTGTTCGTTGAGCTCATCAGTGTATCTCTGTTCCTTTTGTCAGATAAATTGATTTCAAATATTTTTCAAGGGGTTTGCGAAGCGAACATTTGACAAATGCATTCCCTTGCATCATATGAAAAAGTATGTAGAAATATCCATAAAAACAGAAAATACATAGAGGAATGCAGTTGTCCAAACTGTGTTTCACAAACCTCCTGCTCTGCATTGCCGCTTTAAAAATAATTTTTTGATACATAAGAAAAGGAAGACATAGAAGCGGATCACTAGCATTTTTGCTTTTTTTCGCAACCAGCCGCTAAAACGGACAGTCAATGGCATATTGGCATTGCCAATAAAAAACGGCGATGTCAATAGCATATTACGAATTTTTACGCCTGGATTGGCCATCTCGCTATTCAAAACCAATTTTGATTGTATTTTCTACTGTTCTATTTTCTATTATATTCTGCATTTGGAAGGTGAGCGTAATTTTATTTTTGCCGCTTTTTGTGCGCATCTTCTTGATGTAAAAAATACTTGTATTACTATTACAATCTATAAAACACGGATTGTGAAAGTGGCTGTGAAAGCCGATTTGCATAATATGCAAAATTGCTGAAGATATTCGCTAAAGAAGATCCACAGCTAGTTACCGTAACTCAGTCTCAGTACCCAAAAAACAGGCAACAACGGGTTTCTGGACGTGCACCTGAGGCCGTTTTCACCAACATTTACTTCTGTCATAAATTTTAGACAATCAAAAAGGTACTTAGGTTAAGTAAATTTATGACGGAAGTACGCTGCCACACGCTTTTTGATGGATTTCATCAACATTTACTTTTTTCGAAGGAAAACGTTGGATAACAGTTAGATTACGTTTTAAAACGAATATTATACACATCTAAGTAATTACTAAAAGTTGTTTACCATGTAAACAAGAAATATATAAATAATAAAGCGTGTAATCACTTTATTAATATGTGAAATGTGATCTAAAAACTGAAATCATTGTCAATTAATGTTTACAAAACTTATTTACCATAAAAACCATACAATAATTAAACAAATTAAGTTAATTAGTCTTCATAAAGGAGAAAAAACTGAAGTACAGGCTTACTTTCACCTTTTTGGTGAAAGTACGCCTCCCGTGTTAAAAGCGTACTTCTGTCAAAAAGGTACTTAACCTAAGTACAACAGAAGTAAATGTTGGTGAAACCAGAAGTACCGCGCGCTTTTGACTGAAGTACCCTTTTTGACAGAAGTAAATGTTGGTGAAAACGGCCTCGGGTCGAAAGACGAAACACAAAACAAACAGCACACATTAGCATGCACTACATATTTCTCATTGGTTTACGGAAAATGTGCAAAAATTAAAGGGATAGGTTCACCTCGAATTGCACCTTTTTTATAATTTATGTTGATATATGACCTATGACGGTCAAAATGCGAAAATTGCAGTAAATAAGGAAATTTACTGCAATTTTCGCATTTTGACCGTCATATGTCATACTATCAACATAATTTATAAAAAAAGGTGCAATTCGAGGTGAACCTATCCCTTTAAAGGGTCAGGCCCATTTCAAATGACCCCTATTTTTGATGATTCCATCTGATTCTCCATGTCAAATATAGTAGGATGCAATATTTATCTAATTTTCAAGCTCAAAATCCACACACTATTCAGCAATTTACCGTGGGCAGTCATACCCAACTATCTATCGCAGTTGGCACGCCCATTCGCGCTCATTGGCGAATATCACAATTGCCACGCCCAATAGAGCATATTGCCCAATTAGCGCGAAGGGGCGTGACAACTGCGATAAATAGTTGGGTATGACTGGCAATGGCAAATTGGTGAATACTGCCTGAATTTTGCACTTGAAAATTAGAAAATATCGTATCCTACTATATTTGACATGGAGAACCAGATGGAATCATCAAAAATAGGGGTCATTTGAGATGGGCCTGACCCTTTAGTGTTCATTTAGTTGGAAGATACAACTTATTTGCCGTTTCAACGTCTTTTATATGGTGAAAATGGTTTTACGAAGATCCCCGATAGTATGAATATATTGAACGAAACTATTGGCAATTACACCGAGGACGCGCTGCCTGAAACGTTAAAAGGGAGAAGAATATTAGTAGGGCAATTAGAAGCAATGTCCACCGGAGGACAATTAGGAAACCAGGCATGTTGATTTTTGACTGGGTATTGTTTACGTTTTGGAGAGTCGGAGTGATAAGTAAGTTCCATACTCTCTCTTTCTAGAGAGAATATGGAATCCCTCCTCGTCAGGGTTATTGAAGTTTTACCTCCCTAACCCTGACGAGATTTCTCTCCCTCTTTTGTTGTATTTCTCTCTGTAGATCACAACACACTCTTCTTTGAAAAAAGTTCGGGCGTAATCAAGGGACTTATTCGTCATCTGTACATAAACAAAATCTTGCAGGTTTACGAGCTACTTACGTTTCTCTCCATTGCAAGGAATTTAAAAAGGTGAGAAGAGCACACGGTTATTGGGCGCCAGCATTCAACGTGAATCTCCGCGACATCGCCGCAAAGAGAGAGTCCGTCACAGAGGTGGCGGCGCAACCCTATAGAGTGCGCGGCAGGAACATTAGTGCGCCACTGGCGCGCGTGCCTTCTCTAAAATATGCGAGGCGACACTTGCTGCGCCGATCAGCTGGTATAATCGTATAATAACAACAATATGCGGCGTTAACTTTTAGGCAGATCCAACGAATAGTGCAGCAGCAATTTATTACTATTCCTTCAGAGTCCCTGTATTTATATTCGGAGACGTGTTCAATGACAAAGCACAACCTCAATTTTGGAACTTGGCGGCCACGTTTCCGAAAATACTGAAAGAAGTTGAAATTTACTACTACCCAGCCTACTATGTGAGTTGCAAGGG
>JAANDG010000862.1:0-44886 GCA_036852015.1 Pelodera strongyloides | reverse complement strand
GCCGAACATCAGCAGGAGACGGATAGTCCCGCCAGTGAAGTTTTGAAGTTTCAGCTTTTGCTTCATTGTTTCCAAGTTGGTTATTCCTGTATTTTAAATTTGGTTGCAAACGAAAAATTGGGGTTTCGGTCGAGCGGGATCGAACCCGCATCTTCAGCTATCCGGGCCAATGCATTTACCATTAGCTACCGCACCCACCACCAACGATTGTTCGCAAAGCGAGTTAAGGTCCGCAATGGCGTCACACAGTGAAAATACAACTGCCCGGGCGGTATTACACCATTAACCCAGTAAAGATCATCCAAACCTGAGAAATAAGCTTCAAATGTTAGTGCAAATGCACAGAGGTCATTAAAGGCCGCCTCAGCCTAAGTTTTTATAAATTTTGGTTGCAACGAAAAATGGGGGGTTTCGGTCGAGCGGGGATCGAACCCGCATCTTCAGCTATCCGGGCCAATGCATTTACCATTATGCTACCGGCACCCACCACCAACGATTGTTCGCAAAGCGAGTTAAGGTCCGCAATGGCGTCACACAGTGAATATACAACTTGCCCGGGCGGTATTACACCATTAACCCAGTAAAGATCAGCCAAACCTGAGAAATAAGCTTCAAATGTTAGTGCAAATGCACAGAGGTCATTAAAGCCGCCTCAGCCTAAGTTTTATAAATTTTGGTTGCAACGAAAAATTGGGGTTTCGGTCGAGCGGGATCGAACCCGCATCTTCAACTATCCGGGCCAATGCATTTACCATTATGCTACCGCAACCCCACCAACGATTGTTCGCAAAGCGAGTTAAGGTCCGCAATGGCGTCACACAGTGAATATACAACTGCCCGGGCGGTATTACACCATTAACCCAGTAAAGATCAGCCAAACCTGAGAAATAAGCTTCAAATGTTAGTGCAAATGCACAGAGGTCATTAAAGGCCGCCTCAGCCTAAGTTTTATAAATTTGGTTGCAAACGAAAATTGGGTTTCGGTCGAGCGGGGATCGAACCCGCATCTTCAGCTATCCGGGCCAATGCAATTACCATTATGCTACCGGCACCCACCACCAACGATTGTTCGCAAAGCGAGTTAAGGTCCGCAATGGCGTCACACAGTGAATATACAACTGCCCGGGCGGTATTACACCATTAACCCAGTAAAGATCAGCCAAACCTGAGAAATAAGCTTCAAATGTTAGTGCAAATGCACAGAGGTCATTAAAGGCCGCCTCAGCCTAAGTTTTTTATAAATTTTGGTTGCAAACGAAAAATTGGGTTTCGGTCGAGCGGGGATCGAACCCGCATCTTCAGCTATCCGGGCCAATGCATTTACCATTATGCTACCGGCACCCACCACCAACGATTGTTCGCAAAGCGAGTAAGGTCCGCAATGGCGTCACACAGTGAATATACAACTGCCCGGGCGGTATTACACCATTAACCCAGTAAAGATCAGCCAAACCTGAGAAATAAGCTTCAAATGTTAGTGCAAATGCACAGAGGTCATTAAAGGCCGCCTCAGCCTAAGTTTTATAAATTTGGTTGCAAACGAAAAATTGGGGTTTCGGTCGAGCGGGGATCGAACCCGCATCTTCAGCTATCCGGGCCAATGCATTTACCATTATGCTACCGGCACCCACCACCAACGTTGTTCGCAAAGCGAGTTAAGGTCCGCAATGGCGTCACACAGTGAATATACAACTGCCCGGGCGGTATTACACCATTAACCCAGTAAAGATCAGCCAAACCTGAGAAATAAGCTTCAAATGTTAGTGCAAATGCACAGAGGTCATTAAAGGCCGCCTCAGCCTAATTTTATAAATTTTGGTTGCAAACGAAAAATTGGGGTTTCGGTCGAGCGGGGATCGAACCCGCATCTTCAGCTATCCGGGCCAATGCATTTACCATTATGCTACCGGCACCCACCACCAACGATTGTTCGCAAAGCGAGTTAAGGTCCGCAATGGCGTCACACAGTGAATATACAACTGCCCGGGCGGTATTACACCATTAACCCAGTAAAGATCAGCCAAACCTGAGAAATAAGCTTCAAATGTTAGTGCAAATGCACAGAGGTCATTAAAGGCCGCCTCAGCCTAAGTTTTATAAATTTTGGTTGCAAACGAAAAATTGGGGTTTCGGTCGAGCGGGGATCGAACCCGCATCATCGCAACCAAAATTTATAAAACTTAGGCTGAGGCGGCCTTTAATGACCTCTGTGCATTTGCACTAACATTTGAAGCTTATTTCTCAGGTTTGGCTGATCTTTACTGGGTTAATGGTGTAATACCGCCCGGGCAGTTGTATATTCACTGTGTGACGCCATTGCGGACCTTAACTCGCTTTGCGAACAATCGTTGGTGGTGGGTGCCGGTAGCATAATGGTAAATGCATTGGCCCGGATAGCTGAAGATGCGGGTTCGATCCCCGCTCGACCGAAACCCCAATTTTTCGTTTGCAACCAAAATTTATAAAACTTAGGCTGAGGCGGCCTTTAATGACCTCTGTGCATTTGCACTAACATTTGAAGCTTATTTCTCAGGTTTGGCTGATCTTTACTGGGTTAATGGTGTAATACCGCCCGGGCAGTTGTATATTCACTGTGTGACGCCATTGCGGACCTTAACTCGCTTTGCGAACAATCGTTGGTGGTGGGTGCCGGTAGCATAATGGTAAATGCATTGGCCCGGATAGCTGAAGATGCGGGTTCGATCCCCGCTCGACCGAAACCCCCAATTTTTTCGTTGCAACCAAAATTTATAAAACTTAGGCTGAGGCGGCCTTTAATGACCTCTGTGCATTTGCACTAACATTTGAAGCTTATTTCTCAGGTTTGGCTGATCTTTTCTGGGTTAATGGTGTAATACCGCCCGGGCAGTTGTATATTTCACTGTGTGACGCCATTGCGGACCTTAACTCGCTTTGCGAACAATCGTTGGTGGTGGGTGCCGTAGCATAATGGTAAATGCATTGGCCCGGATAGCTGAAGATGCGGGTTCGATCCCCGCTCGACCGAAACCCCAATTTTTCGTTTGCAACCAAAATTTATAAAACTTAGGCTGAGGCGGCCTTTAATGACCTCTGTGCATTTGCACTAACATTTGAAGCTTATTTCTCAGGTTTGGCTGATCTTTACTGGGTTAATGGTGTAATACCGCCCGGGCAGTTGTATATTCACTGTGTGACGCCATTGCGGACCTTAACTCGCTTTGCGAACAATCGTTGGTGGTGGGTGCCGGTAGCATAATGGTAAATGCATTGGCCCGGATAGCTGAAGATGCGGGTTCGATCCCCGCTCGACGAAACCCAATTTTCGTTTGCAACCAAAATTTATAAAAACTTAGGCTGAGGCGGCCGCTTGCATTTGCACTTGAAGCTTATTTCTCAGGTTTGGCTGATCTTTACTGGGTTAATGGTGTAATACCGCCCGGGCAGTTGTATATTCACTGTGTGACGCCATTGCGGACCTTAAATCGCTTTGCGAACAATCGTTGTGGTGGGTGCCGGTAGCATAATGGTAAATGCATTGGCCCGGATAGCTGAAGATGCGGGTTCGATCCCCGCTCGACGAAACCCCATTTTTCGTTTGCACCAAAATTTATAAAACTTAGGCTGAGGCGGCCTTTAATGACCTCTGTGCATTTGCACTAACTTTGAAGCTTATTTCTCAGGTTTGGCTGATCTTTACTGGGTTAATGGTGTAATACCGCCCGGGCAGTTGTATATTCACTGTGTGACGCCATTGCGGACCTTAACTCGCTTTGCGAACAATCGTTGGTGGTGGGTGCCGGTAGCATAATGGTAAATGCATTGGCCCGGATAGCTGAAGATGCGGGTTCGATCCCGCTCGACCGAAACCCCAATTTTTCGTTTGCAACCAAAATTTATAAAACTTAGGCTGAGGCGGCCTTTATACCTCTGTGCATTTGCACTAACATTTGAAGCTTATTTCTCAGGTTTGGCTGATCTTTACTGGGTTAATGGTGTAATACCGCCCGGGCAGTTGTATATTCACTGTGTGACGCCATTGCGGACCTTAACTCGCTTTGCGAACAATCGTTGGTGGTGGGTGCCGGTAGCATAATGGTAAATGCATTGGCCCGGATAGCTGAAGATGCGGGTTCGATCCCCGCTCGACCGAAACCCCAATTTTTCGTTTGCAACCAAAATTTATAAAACTTAGGCTGAGGCGGCCTTTAATGACCTCTGTGCATTTGCACTAACATTTGAAGCTTATTCCTGTATTATGAAGTGTAAGTTAGACGCTATTATTAAGCACTAAAAGATATTATAACCCATTACCTGGTGCGCCACAACTTTGTTTATTGTCCTAGATTGTGTCTTTTTCACACAATGCCTATGGATGACAAGCTGAATATTAACTATGTATTTATCCCTGTTAGGATACCGTAATCGTAATGTTATTAGAAGCCCATAGTGGATAGGCTATAGAGCAGGAAGTGTTGCTTACCGTAGGAGTCGGATCTCTGGATGTCGGGAGTGGGATGAGTGAGTTTTCTTCTGTCGGATCCTCCTTTTATGCCCACCTTGGTTCCAAGGAAAACGCCCACTTACCGAAACCACGCCCTCAAGAAGCCCCGCCTCCAAGTGAACTACGGTAGCATAAATTATTGATTTACTAGTTGCTTCTAGTTTAGTAATGTGCTTGAGTAACGTTCTAAAAACATTGTTTAAATGTATATTAAATCTGCAGTTATTGGCTACGGTATTGCTCATATGAGTAGTGTGCTATCAAGCGACGATGCCATTTATGTCTAGTCAAAATTCTCAATCCTATGCGTATGGCAGATGTGCCAGCTTTTTTTCTTTGATTCTTCTTCGATGATGTGGTTTCACAAATATGAAGTGAACACTGTGCGAGTAAAAATTATGTTTGGGAGAATGCCTAGTCCACGGGGAACTTCGACGGAAACCCGCTTGAACTTGAACTTCGGGAACCACGAGAAGAGCTGAACTCACTGATGCAGAGTGATGCAGACAGTTTCTATGACAGAAATCAGTTCTATCAGAGGCGCAATCGGCGCACGGCTTCTCAAAACAATCCAAAAGACGGTATTTTTGGTTCGCCGGTCCCAGCGTGTTTTTGTCCGTTATCAAGAATTCTAGCAGACAGAAAAACTTATTCTACATGACACAAGAGTATTGTGCTTAATAAGGGTCATAAGGCATGAAGGCAATATCACATAGGACTACTGTAAGTGATACACGTGAAAGACACATGTATACTGCATACTGCACGTGAAATATACCGTATTGTTTCGGTTTTTATTTCCTTATTATGATAATAAAGCTGGAATATGATGGCCTGGAGGCAAGATTCAGGACCGTTGCCGGACAACAACACCGTCTTTCCATTGTGTACATGTCATTCAAATAAAATGGATAGTTGGTCCTCAGACAAAACATCGGAACATTGTATACATCAAACATCACTTCAAAATAAAAAAACCAAACATTATCATGTACAGTAACGCAAGACAAGTATAAAAAATGCAAAGCCTATTAAAACACTGTATACATACACATACCCTTCCCTCCAAGACTTACCAACGAGCTACCATAGTCATTTTGTTGGGGTACTTAGCTATCTTCAATTTAAATACTGTATGACGATCATGCACCTGACTGTGACGAGAAAGAGTGCATCCGAGTGGAAATGCTGCTTCTGAAAAGAAACATTTTGTGAGCTAAACGTTTGGTAGAGAGTCGGGAACCGGAGCTTCTCGGGAGGTAAACTGTGTGTTTTCAGAGCGTTGTCCGTGGTTTCAGAGAACTATTCTCGCTATGACGCACTCATAATCAGTCGTGACTCTTATTGCATTGTCGCCAAACTCAGGACGACTACTGCGCACAATAATTACTGTAACTTAAAAGATTGTTCAACGATGGCGTATTTACGTTCTGCGGAACTCTTGTTCGGGCTTTGACCATCGCCGTACGCGGGATAGAGTTATTATTTTTCATTCGCAAGGAAAATTAACTTGCCTTACCGTTACGGTGCAAGTTGTTTGGTTTTTCATTTTAAAGTGATATGTGATGTATACAGTATTTTAATGGGCGCTCTCTGAGAACCAACGGTCCATTTTATTTTAATGTCATGCACACAATGGGAAGACGGTGTTGTTGTTTGGCAACAGTCGCTGAATCTTGCCTCCAGGCCATCATATTCCAGCTTTATTATTATAATAACAAAGAAATAAAAACGGAAAATATACGTTATATTTCACGTGACATGTGCCTTTCACGTGTATCACTTACAGTAGTCCAATGATGTTGTCTTCAAGCAATCCTATGACCCGTATTAGAACATAATAGAAACGCAGTACTGTATGAACTTCTGGTATGTAAATTGATAGAGTATGGAGTTTGTATTTGTTTGAAAGAATTTATGCTGAAGTCAAATCTAAAGCTAAACGCAACACTCAGCCATAATCTTAGCGAAACTTCAAGCACGGCGTTCTTTTCGGCTATTACATAGACGGGCTACGAGCTTTGGAACCTGAGAACCAAAACAGGTAGTGTTGCTGATGGAAGACAAGATCTTACAGAATGCGCTACACAAAACAGCAATCCTAAAACAAGCAGCCAAGTTTGTGCTAGGGATGCGTTTGCTACAGTAATATTTTGTAGCAGTATTTGATATCCCGACATCATACGTGTACACAAGGAAATACAAAACTCTCACCATGGAATCCCTTTAAAATGAAAATGGGAAATTAGCGAATATGAGTTCGTTTTATGATAAAAACGGCCAGCTGAAGCTATCCATCTTTTCCCTTACAATTGTTTGCCACTCCTTTTTTTTTGTTTACAATTTTTTTTTGTTTACAATTGTTAGTTTGCCACTCCATGTATGCCCCAGCCCCAATGGGTAATTTCTGATTGCTTTTGTTTAAATCGTTGGAGGTTATTATCGCAAAATGGGTTGAGACTTGCGGATCTAGTCTGTGTCTGGGGTAAGATTCCTTCTACACTCGCCAACACACGTAATTCAACCCCCAGGTAGATGTACCCGGTTGACGTGCAAATCTCTGCCCCCAAAAAGCCATCAAAATGTCTGTCGAAGGCCGAGGGCGCCGTGAATTCTGAATGTATTCATATTCAAACAATTATTATGGACCCGTTGCTAAACAACATGGATGACATGCATTGTATGCAAATGAAGACCCATCCTGGCTGGACGTCAACCTTTGAGTGCATTTCAAAACGATGCAGATGGGTGTCGTTTTTTATGAGCTAACATAAGAACCAACCTTTTCACTTAGCATATAAGGCCTAGTTTGCGCTGTCAGTATAAGGAAATAAAAAGAAGGCAATTATATAGGAGAGGGGTGGTAATGTGGTAGACTCATGAAACGGAAGGTCAAAGTCATCTATCACATTAATTTGAATTTCATATACATATACTTTTGAAGTTGTAGTCCCTATGTAGCTGAAATCTGTAATATAAATACAGGGTAGGACAGATTTACCCGCGCACCGAAAAACAAGCGTCACGGAGCGAAGAATGAAGATATTGCCTTGAAATTTACGCTACAATTCTCGTTAAAGCGGTATGTGGTTTTTGTAGGTAGTGTTTTTTTCCTTGGAAAGTATGTTTTATAACCGCATTCCTATTTGGGCTAAATCAGTGGGTGGGTTTATTATTCTAGTCATGGTCATTTGCATATAATGTATTTGAAGGCTACCCTTCAACATACGTTTCAAAACCCGGCTGTGGTGTATTTTATTATATAAATGAGAAGAGTTTGTCATGGATTTTGTTTGTTTTATGTCCACAACGAAATCCTTCCATAAAGAAAATTTTCTATTCACAATCGAATGAGAAGACACAAAATCTTTGCCTCTGGCGAGATTCGAACCCACAGCTCGCCTCTCGATTCACAGTCCAACGCTCTACCAGTTGAGCTATGCTAGCTGATGATGCTATGCTAGCTACATAGAACACCTTCAATGGCAAATTTGCATGGTACCATTAGTCTAATGGCGCTCCAGACTCATATTATACGTTTCCCCAATCACAAATGATTTTGTAGACGTGTGATGTTTAAATAGGGAAACATTCCTCCAGTCGGAGAAGAGCCCGTAGGGCTCTTCGAACGGCCGGTATTCTAATAATATGATCATAAGTGTTAGTGTTCATATCCATACATGTACAGGGCGCGCAAGAAAATCCTTGAGCCTTATTTTTTCTACCTTGAAAATCAAAACGGAACGAGGCTAGGTATAGACACAAGAATAGTAAAATCATAAACTTTTGTAGTTTTCGTAGTATTTTGGGCGGCACACAACTGCATTCAGCAACTGTGTACTTGGAGTCTGAAAAGTCTTGGATTTTGGGTGTTCGAATGTTTGTACGGTACACACTACAAAAGTGTTTCTAGTCATAATGCGCAACATTAACCACCACGGCTCTCCTTTACAAACTATATGCTGTGTTGTTTTCCTTTCTGGGTTCTGGTTCTTGTTCACAAAAAATGAATAGATGTTTTACTAAAACTCATCCAACAAAAGTGAGCTAAACCGCTGAATGAGCACTAAACCTGGGTGACCAGGTCATTTACAGCGTGTTACCTAAATTAAACACCGTGACTTTAACTCATGAATCACAGTAAATAACCAAGTTTCTCTATATGGTGCCCACCAGAAACCCTTCCCCTTTCGTGATTGGATGTTTCGAAAGTGGGCGTTCCCAGTGTCTATTTCATGGTCAACACACTGGCACGGATTTAGAACTGTTCATTATCTTATAACTTACTCTTTATAAGTTTACTGAATTGTTTGTTTTATTTACAAGCGTGTAAATTTGCAAAAGAAAACACCAAGAACAACAAACAGCTCAGGAGCTTGCCAGCATTCTCACCCTACCCCACGTAGAAAATTAATATATTACATTTCAGTCTTTTCAATTTAAGTTCTTGTTTGATAAAAAAATACATAAGATACTAGCAGACTAGCTTGTTGTCTTTCTCTAATACTACATGTTTCTTAAAAAACATTTCTTGTAGATGGGATATCTATTCATGTTCCTCTTCACTTGCATATATGGCGCCGCCGAAGGACACAACTTTGTGGAGGGGCAAATGACCATGGAGAGCTACGCCGAAGCTACTGTAAGTTTAAAGTTTCTAAGTGTTTCTTTTAATTATATGGTTATAAATGGTGTATGGGGAAAACATAGTTGTAAGGATCGATACCATTACCCTAAAGTGGAGCAAAAGAAGTTGCTGATGTAGAAAATATTTACCTGACAATGAGAGAGTAGCTTCTGAATAAGTCAGGAACTCTGGAAAGACCTAAAAGGTTTTCCATGATCTACATGCACTTTGCCCATGTCATCTTCTGTAGGTAGAATGCCGCAGTTCAAAAATGCCGGCCATAGTTGGTGGAGTGATACCCACAACAGAAAATCCAAAAGTTCCAAATAGATATCCTGAATAAAGCAGCAGCAAAAAAATGACGAATATGTACATTTGTTTCAGTCGTTTCCCCACACTTATGACCCTAAATACAACCGAAATGACTGGACTTTTGAGAACACGATATATATGCTCGAGACCCCTGCCTACAAGTAAGGAACCTTTTTTCTATGGTAATAAATGATGTGTAGTAAAGAGGGGTGAGGGGGTGAACAGTGGTGGAATAAGCGCGTGTATTATACGTATGTATACGTACGTAATCGTTAGTGGATAGTACTTTTACTTTTAAATTTTTAAACCTATTAATGAACAATTTTAGGCCCATCTTCACCAAGTCGTTGGAGGACTGTGTTGAGGGATGCAGATCTCTTTCCAATTGTGCTGCAGCAGCGTGGAACGCACCGGGGTCAGATTATGGTTTTAGATAAGCAATATTTTCCAGCAAATAAACCTATTGGAAGCATAAATAAGTCAGGTCCTTTCTGATTACTCCGCTGCTATTTTTTATATTCCCCGTAGTATAAAAAAATCAACGAACTTTGCAAAACACTTAGTTTCGATTCAAATGTTTGTGCAAATTTACAACCCTCAGCCAGAATTGAAATACACTTAGTTGCAAAATACACGAACACCACTAAAGGTGGTTCGTGAAAAGAGCAATAAACTAAAACGTTGTGGTTATCTAGCGAATTATGCTTCTACTGGGATTACACGCGTAAAATAGTGGAATCGGATGCTGATGGTGAGGACTGTGGCACCTTTACGTACATAAAAGTGAACTGGGCGGACAGCAAGTGTCCCAGACCAGACGGTCAGTTGCACTCACTTCAAAATCTGTAATATGAATATGACCCGTTGGATTATATACCTAAAAAAAATCATATGAAACGAAATAAAGAATTGAAGAGCCTCTAATAGCCAAAACAATTACCTGAATTTTGAAACTTATCTAATACCAACAACTGAAACACAGTCAGTCGAATACAGTAATTCAAGACAATATTGTGAATGGGAGAATTCGCTTCTGATTTATAGAGGTTACCATACCATAAACACCTACCGCGTCGTAACTTTAGCATCACTAATAATAGCAACAGTTTAACGACTAACAATATAGAACAAGGAGAAAGCGTAAAGGTGCATTTGCCTTCAGGTACTTCCACAACTACAGAACAACTACTGATCGAAGAAGATACCACCATGAAGGTGTTCTTTTTTGTTCGCTTTTTATGTCTTTGTGTATTTTATCGACAAACTGTGCGTGTACATTTTTGTGTGCGTAATAAATATTATTATTATAAGGTGCGGATTTACCAAAATAAATATATTGCAACTTTTTTTTGTTCGGAGAACTCCAATATCTTTCGTGCTTTTTAAGCATAATTTATTTTTAGAGATAATGTGCTTAGCAAGTTTTGCGACCAAATCCCTTTTGATTTTGCCTAGTTAGGCGTTGGAACATTTCAGGACACAACTGTTGATTCGCATCATGAAGCAACTAACGGAGAAGTTCCGACTGATACCACTGCTACCACTCAGTCAGCGACCACAGCCGAAGAAATTCCATGTTGGTTGCGTTGTTTGCGGTCTCCAACTCTGTGTATACGAAGTTCTGGAACCTTTTTTTTCTATTCGCAGCGACAATCAAAAAGTGAACTTTCCAAAAATGAGTTTTCTTGGTTTCTAGAAGAAAATGTTTGAGAATTGCAATTAAAAATATCAATACTTATTCGATATATAGGTCTCCTGGACCTGGTTGTGTATAATTGTCAAATAAATATAATGAGATTTGGTTCAGCATCATTCACAACCCTCGTGCTTTGCGAGATGTCAGATGGGGATGTTGCAGAGTGGTCTCTTGCACTAGGAATCGAAAAATTGTGTAAAAATCCCATGTAAGTTGTGTTTCGTGATGAATCCTCCAAAAATGCATATGTATGCACCCGCTAATGTGTACATATGACTGAACGACTGCACTGCAAAATTAAACAAATGACTGCAAAGTTTGAGACTGCAGAAAATTGGCTGCAGGTTGACTGTTTTGACCGCAAATCTTAAAGGGTCGCAGACACTTTAAAATCATCATTTTGCTTCGAGTTTACAGTTTACTTGTATTTAGTGAAGAAATTATTCACTTTTAGTAAAGTATTTTACTCTATTCTTCACTAAATACAAGTAAACTCGAAGCAAAATGATGATTTTGAAGTGACTTCACCGGCCGGTTTTTGAAACACATCTAATAGACGAGCATTGTTATGCAGCGTATGCAAATGAACATAAATTGGAATACGAGCTAAATTCGAGCAAATTAGCATAAACACGCAAAATAAGGCAATGGAAAATTAATTTTCGTATGCACATGACAGCTCATGGCTCATGGCAAATAATATAATAATAATAATAATAATAATAATAATAATTTATATCATTGAATAGTTTTATACCGTTAATACCCCATGTGTTTGGTTTACATGCAACACTTCACGCTAAACGGATACTTTCTTGTAGAACGAGTATGAATTTTGCGTTTGGAGGCCCCATAACATGAGTCTATGTATCCTGTTTTGTTTTGGCTCTTATAGGAATACCCAGTTTAGAACAACTGTAGAAATTGAAAATGAAGTCACATCATAGTGCAGTCACTATGGAAGCAGTCAACTTGCAGTCAATTTTTCTGGAGTCTCAAATTTTGCAGTCAGCCGGTAGCTGCAGTCAATTTTGCAGTCGTGCAGTCGTGCAGTCATATGTAAAATTAGCCGCCCCATGCACAGTACTTTTTACGTTTTTTTTTTCAAAATACATTCCACCTTTGGGATGTGAATTCTCTGGTGCTCAGCCGCGCAGCGCACCCCAAACCCGGGGCGCTCGCCCCTTCTTATTGGCCCCCGCGCAGCTGGCTGGGGATGCGCTGCACGGTTGGCATTTCTTGAATATACGTTTCACTAGGTTGTTATTAATCCATGGGGGTTTCACAAGTATGCTGCAAATGGAACCGTATCTTGGAACTACACGAGGATATTTTTTTAAATTTTCATATTGTATATGCAGGTTTCGTGCAGATATATTGACGGAAGTATTGACAGAATCACACCGAATTTTGGGATACTTGCAAATGCAAACCACATCATCTTGGGATACTTGCAAATGCGACCAACACCAAGGACATTTTCACATAATACCGAGTCCAGTTTCAAAGTCCCGGACCATACTAGTGCCTATATTATTCAATTTGTTATAACAAGCTTGTGAAACGTATTCGTACTCATCGCGTACCGCGCGGCGCTCACCAAAAAGAATTGGCGAAGGCGGCTACATTCGCGGTGCGCTGCGCATCCGCGAACGTAGCTGTATTATTGCGTTAACATAACATTTATTACGACAACAAAGTATCGCGCAAGTTTTGACAATATAAGGCCACTAACAGCGAATAAATGGATAACAATAATAATAAAAAACAGGTGAAAATGAACTACAAAAACTAAAATATTTGTTTCAACAAATTTTCAGGAATAAAGCAGCATTTTTTCTCAATCATAAGGGAAGTTCTATGCAAAAAGGAATGTCTACGAACGTTTTTAGTTACTCTAGGGATACATATTTTGACACGACCACGTCGAGAGGACAGAGTAGAATGTCTGAATTTGTACAATGAACGTAAGTGGGGGCCACATTTGCCAGCCAATATTTTTCTAAGCATTCTAGCGTCTGCCTTCTTACGACGATTTTCAAGCGTATCAAGCTTCAATAGAGAGTCCCTATCAGAGCTAGATGGTGTATCATTGTAATTGAGCAATTGGGAACGCATAAAAATTCGTTTTGTAAACGTACGTTGGATCCGTTCTAGAGCTTGTTTATCCTTTTTCTTATATGGACTAAACACAACTGAACCTGACTCCAGAATAGAACGTACGTAAAGAGAGTAAGCAAGAATCAAAAGGTTTGCCTTTCTAGTTTTCAGAGTGCGGAAGAGGGCAAACATTCTCTTTCTTGCTTGACCACACACATAAGCAACATGTCTAGAAAACGACAAATTTTCGGTCATAATAAAGCCCAAATCTTTGAGATGTGTTACCTTGTCAATAACGACTGCATTACAAATATAATCTACTTTTGGATTATTTGGGCCGATATACAACGCTTGACACTTGTGAGGGGCCAAAGGTAGCTGATTATCAATTGACCAATCATGTACAAGATTTATGGCACTTTGAATTAAAATTCGGTCTGGAGGATCATTTATAGTGCTATAAACCTTAATATCATCTGCGTACATTACGAAGGAAACACCTAGGTTTCTTAGGGATGTCGCTAGATCGGAAGTAAATAATGAGAACAAAATAGGTCCTAAAACTGACCCTTGGGGCACACCACTATAACAGTCTACGATATCTGATATAGCATCACCAATGCGAACAAACATTTTACGATCACTAAGCCAATTTTCAATCCATTTACAAATAAAAGGAGGAAACTGCATATTATGCAACTTTGCAAGAAGTTTCTTATGGGAAACCCGATCAAATGCTTTGGCAAAATCTACTATTTGGTATATATATAGACGAGTTCCGTCTGTCTGTCCGTCTGTCATTCACGTTTCAGTTCGGGGTTTCATCGTGGACTTAAGGACTCGGGTCTCTGGCCTTAGGGTCCTTAGCGAAAAGCAAGAAATGGCTTTTTCCAGATTATTGATTGCTTATCAGATAATCGATATCTGATAACCGAAAAAATGAAAACTATCCTAAACGCATCCACTATCGACGAAATGAAAAATGATCCAATCAAAAATCGATAAATCGATAATCTAAATTTTGGCAATTGCCAACTGAACTTAAGGGCCTCCCAGAACATAGTGAAATGTCAGAAAACGGTGAAAAATTTATCGAGAGCTTCTGACCTGGGACCCTGGCTAACGTGGTCAGGCTGAAGAACGAAGAATATTGGCACAGAAAAAAATCAATAATCAATCGATAATTTTTCCGACATCCAAAAATCGGCTTAGGAGTAGAGATAGAGACTCGGGCCCTCTGATCAACATTGCTCAACATCGAAAACTAATTTGAATGGTCACGTTGAAAAAATCAATATCGATCGATAATCCATAGAAATCGCAAACAAACTGTAAAAACTCGGCTTAGGAGTAGAGATAGAGACTTGAGCCCTATGATCAATATTGCTCAGCTTCGAAAGATTAGTTGAACTGCGAAATTAAAAAAATCAATATCGATCGATAAATCATAGAAATCGCAAAAACAGATCCAGAACCGGCTTGGTAGTCGAGATAGAGACTCGAGTCCTCTGATCAATATTGCTCAACTTCGAAAGATTAGTTGAACTGCGAAATTGAAAAAATCAATATCGATCGATAATTCATAGAAATCGCAAAAACAGATCCCGAACCGGCATGGTAGTCGAGATAGAGACTCGAGTCCTCTGATCAATATTGCTCAACTTCGAAAGATAAGTTGAATGATGAAATTGAAAAATCAATATCGATCGATAATCCATAAAACTCGCAAACAAAGATCCAAAAACCGCCTTAGGAGTAGAGATAGAGACTCGATCCCTATGATCAATATTGCTCAACTTCGAAAGCTAAGTTGAATGATGAAATTGAAAAAATCAATATCGATCGATAATTCATAGAAATCGCAAAAATAGATCCAGAATCGGCTTAGGAACAGAGATAGAGATTCGAGCCCTCTGATCAATATTGCTGAACTCTCAAAGATGATCGATAATTCATAGAAATCGCAAAAATAGATCCAGAATCGGCTTAGGAACAGAGATAGAGATTCGAGCCCTCTGATCAATATTGCTGAACTCTCAAAGATAAGTTGAATTGTGAAACTGAAAAAATCAATATCGATCGATAATCCATAGAAATTGCAAAAAATAGGTCCAGAACCGGCTTAGGAACAGAGATAGAGACTCGAGCCCTCCGATCAATGTTGCTAAACTTCGAAAACTAAGTTGAATGGTCAGGTTGAAAAAATCGATATCGATCGATATTCCATAGAAATTGCAATAGAAATTGCAAAAACAGATACAGAATCGGCTTAGGAGCTGAGATACACACTCGAGTCCGATGATCAATATTGCTCAACTTCGAAACATAAGTTGAATGTTGCAATTCAATAAATCAATATCGATCGATAATCCATAGAAATAGCGAAAATGGTCTTAGGAGTAAAGATAGAGAGCTGAGCACTCCGGTCAAAATCACACAGCTTCCGAAGGCGAAATAACATCCTCAAAAGTAAACCACATCCAACGTTGATGCGAGCGAGGCGGGCCGAAGGCCCGCCGAGTGAGCTAACGACTATAAATCCAAATCCCTCGATCAACAGTGTTCAACTTCAAAAGATGAGTTGAATGTTGAAGTTCCAAAAAATATTGATCGATAAACCATAGAAATCGCAAAAAAGGTCAAGTAGAGATAGAGAGCTGAGATTCGTTCAATATTTCACAGCTTCTGAAGGTGAAATAAGATTCTCCAAAGTAAACCACATCGAACGTTGATGCGAGCGAGGCGGGCCAAAGGCCCGCCGAGTGAGCTAACGACTATGATCCCGAATCTTAATCAAAATCTTCAAAGTTGAGCCATATTAATACAATAACTTAATGGTATAGGAATGAACTTCAGTGATCAAGTGAAGCTCACATCCTAAACCTCCACGATCAAGTATCTGCATCAGAATCTATGACGTCAAAAATAAGTCGACGTGCAAAGATCACCGTAGATCAAAAGTAACGATGCATATCGACTCCAATGCGAAAGCGAAGCATGCATCAGAGACAGATTATTGATAGCGCTTCTGATTCAGAATCTATGATGTCAAAAACAAGTCAACGTGCAAAGATCACCGTATATCAAAAGTAACGATGCATATCGACTCTAATGCGGAAGCGAAGAATGCATCAGACATAGATTGTCGATAGCGCTTCTGATTCAGAATCTATGATGTCAAAAACAAGTCGACGTGCGAAGTTCACCGTAGATCAAAAGTAACGATGCATATCGACTCCAACGCGGAAGCGAAGCATGCATCAGAGACAGATTCTTGATCGCGCTTCTGATTCAGAATCTATGACGTCAAAAAAAGTCGACGTGCAAAGTTCACCGTAGATCAAAAGTAACGATGCATATCGACTCCAATGCGGAAGCGAAACATGCATCAGAGACAGATTCTTGATCGCGCTTCTGATTCAGAATCTATGACGTCAAAAACGAGTCGACGTGCAAAGTTCACCGTAGATCAAAAGTAACGATGCATATCGAATTCCATGCTAAAGCGAAGAATGCATCAGATATAGATTATCGATAGCGCTTCTGAATCAGAATCTATGATGTCAAAAACAAGTCGACGTGCAAAGTTCACCGTAGATCAAAAGTAACGATGCATATCGAATTCCATGCTGAAGCGAAAAATGCATCAGATATAGATTGTCGATAGCGCTTCTGATTCAGAATCTATGATGTCAAAAACAAGTCGACGTGCAAAGTTCACCATAGATCAAAAGTAAGGATGCATATCGACTCCAATGCGGAAGCGAAGAATGCATCAGATATAGATTGTCGATAGCGCTTCTGAATCAGAATATGACGTCAAAAACAAGTCGACGTGCAAAGTTCACCGTAGATCAAAAGTAACGATGCATATCGAATCCCATGCTGAAGCGAAGAATGCATCAGATATAGATTGTTGATAGCGCTTCTGATTCAGAATCTATGATGTTAAAAGCAAGTCGACGTGCAAAGTTCAACGTAGATCAAAAGTAACGATGCATATCGAATCCCATGCTGAAGCGAAGAATGCATCAGATATAATTGTCGATAGCGCTTCTGAATCAGAATCTATGACGTTAAAAACAAGTCGACGTACAAAGTTCACCGTAGATCAAAAGTAAAATCGAAAACGAACATCCTTAAAGCATGCGAGCTAACGATTTAACTCCGAATCTCATAAAAAACTTCAAAATGAAGATGAAGCTAATTCAGTGTAGTGCCAATCTGAACCTAAACTTCAAACATTGAAATCGTTAAGTTATCAAGATCAAATGCTCAAGCTAAAGCCTTATCGCTAGAGCGAGGCGCGCGCGCAGCGCGCGCCGAGCTCTAGTCCGCTTGTGTATATCTATATAGACGAGTTCTGTCTGTCTGTCTGTAACGCTCGTGTACGGAGTTTGCGCGTAGAGTTACGGAGCTGGGTCTCCGGCCTTAGGGTCCTTAGCGAAAAGCTAGAAATGGCTTTTTTTTGATAATCGATATCTTATCAGATAACAGATCTGGCAAAGTGCCAAATTTTCCAAATTCCAATTCCTATCCTAAACGCATCCACTATCGACGTGATGAAAATTGGTCTAATCAAAAATCGATAAATCGATAATCTAAATTTTGGCAAGTTGCCAACTGAACTTAAGCACCTCCCAGAACATAGTGAAATCGTCAGCAGACATCGAAAAATTCATCGAGAGCTTCTGGCCTGGGACCCTGGCCAACGTGGTCAGCCTGGAGAACGAAGAATGTTGGCACAGAAAAAAATCAATAATCAATCAATAATTTTTCCGAGAGCCAAAAATCGGCTTAGGAGTCGAGATAGAGACTCGGGCCCTCTGATCAACATTGCTCAACTTCGAAAACTAAGTTGAATGGTCAGGTTGAAAAAATCAATATCGATCGATAATCCATAGAAATCGCAAAAACAGATCCAGAACCAGCTTAGGAACAGAGATAGAGACTCGAGCCCTCTGATCAATATTGCTCAACTCCCAAAGGTAAGTTTAATTGTGAAATTAAAAAAAATCAAAATCGATCGATAATCCATATAAATAGCAAAACAGATCCATTACCGGCTTAAGAGCAGAGATAGAGACTCGAGCCCTCTGATCAATGTTGCTCAACTTCGAAAACTAAGTTGAATGGTCAGATTGAAAAAATCGATATCGATCGATAATCCATAGAAACCGCAAAAAAAGATCCAGAATCGGCTTAGGAACAGAGATAGAGAATCGAGCCCTCTGATCAATATTGCTCAACTCTCAAAGATAAGTTGAATAGTGAAATTAAAAAAAATCAATATCGATCGATAATCCATAGAAACCGCAAAACAGATCCAGAATCGGCTTAGGAACAGAGATTGAGACTCGAGCCCTCTGATCAATATGGCTCAACTCTCAAAGATAGTTGAATAGTGAAATTAAAAAAAATCAATATCGATCGATAATCCATAGAAACCGCAAAAAAAGATCCAGAATCGGCTTAGGAACAGAGATAGAGACTCCAGCCCTCTGATCAATGTTGCTCAACTTCGAAAACTAAGTTGAATGGTCAGGTTGTAAAAATCGATATGGATCGATAATCCATAGAAACCGCAAAAACAGATCCAGAATCGGCTTAGGAACAGAGATTGAGACTGAGCTCTCTGATCAATGTTGCTCAACTTCGAAAACTAAGTTGAATGGTCAAGTTGAAAAAATCGATATCGATCAATAATCCATAGAAACCGCAAAAACAGATCCAGAATCGGCTTAGGAACAGAGAGAGACTCGAGCCCTCTGATCAATGTTGCTCAACTTCGAAAACTAAGCTGAATGGTCGTTGAAAAAATCGATATCGATCGATAATCCATACAAACCGCAAAAACAGATCCAGAATCGGCTTAGGAACAGAGAGAGACTCGAGCCCTCTGATCAATGTTGCTCAACTTCGAAAACTAAGTTGAATGGTCAAGTTGAAAAAATCGATATCGATCGATAATCCACAGAAATCGCAAATACAGATCCAGAACCGGCACAGGAACAGAGATAGAGACTTGGACCCTCTGAACAATATTGATCAAATTCGAAAGATAAGTTCAATGGTAAAATTCAAAAATCAATATCGATCGATAATCCATAGAAATCGCGAAAATGGTCTTATGAGTAAAGATAGAGAGCTGAGCTCTCCGGTCCACATTGCACAGCTTCTGAAGGTGAAATAACATCCTCCAAAGTAAACGACAACGAACGTTGATGCGAGCGAGGCGGGCCGAAGGCCCGCCGAGTGAGCTAACGACTATAAATCCGAATCCCTCGATCAACACCTCTCAAATTTAAAAGATGTTGAATGTTGAAATTCAAAAAAAAGAAATATCGATCGATAATCCATATAAATCGCAAAAAGGGTCTTAGGAGTAGAGATAGAGAGCTGAGATTCGGTCAAGCTTCTTGAAATAACATCCTCCAAAGTAAACCACATCGAACGTTGATGCGAGCGAGGCGGGCCGAAGGCCCGCCGAGTGAGCTAACGACTATAATCCCGAATCTTAATCAAAATCTTCAAAATTGAGCCATATTAATACAATAGTCTAAAGATTACGGTGGAAATGAACTTCGGTGCTCAAGTGAGGCTCGCATCCAGATTCTCGATCATGCTTCTGCTTCAGAATCCATGACGCCAAAAAAGACTCGACGTGCAAAATTTCGCCGTAGCTCAAAAGTAAGATTGCAAACGCAGCTCAAATTTAATGCAAAGTGAACGTCGGGCGAGCGAAGGCGGGCCGAAGGCCCGCCGAGCGAGTTAACGACTAAACTCCGAATCTCTTAAAAAATAAACACCGAATCCCTAAAAAAAATCTTCAAAATGAAGATGAAGCTAATTCTGTGTAGTGCCAATTCTGAACCTAAACTTCAAAAATTAAAATCGATATCTTATCAAAATCTCAAGCTCAAGCTAAAGCCATATCGCTAGAGCGAGGCGCGCGCGCAGCGCGCGCCGAGCTCTAGTCTACTATTTTATATCCATATAGACGAGTTCTGTCTGTCTGTGACGCTCGTGTACAGAGTTTCAGCGTAGAGCCAGGGACTTGGGTCTTCGGCCTTAGGGTCCTTAGCGAAAAGCTAGAAATGGCTTTTTTTTGATAATCGATATCTTATCAGATAACAGATCTGGCAAAGTGCCAAATTTTCGAAATTCCAATTCCCACCGCAAACGCATCCACTATCGACGTGATGAAAATTGGTCTAATCAAAAATCGATAAATCGATAATCTAAATTTTGGCAAGTTGCCAACTGAACTTAAGCACCTCCCAGAACATAGTGAAATCGTCAGCAGACATCGAAAAATTCATCGAGAGCTTCTGGCCTGGGACCCTGGCTAACGTGGTCAGCCTGGAGAACGAAGAATGTTGGCACAGAAAAAAATCAATAATCAATCGATAATTTTTCCGAGAGCCAAAAATCGGCTTAGGAGTCGAGATAGAGACTCGGGCCCTCTGATCAACATTGCTCAGCTTCGAAAACTAAGTTTAATGGTCAGGTTGAAAAAATCAATATCGATCGATAATCCATAGAAATCGCAAAAACAGATCCAGAACCAGCTTAGGAACAGAGATAGAGACTTGAGCCCTCTGATCAATATTGCTCAACTCTCAAAGGCAAGTTGAATTGTGAAATTAAAAAAAATCAATATCGATCGATAATCCATATAAATAGCAAAAACAGATCCAGAACCGGCTTAAGAACAGAGATAGAGACTCGAGACCTCTGATCAATATTGTTCAACTCTCAAAGATAAGTTGAATTGTGAAATTGAAAAAAATCAATATCGATCGATAATCCATAGAATTTGCAAAAATAGAATCAGAACCGGCTTAGGAACAGAGATAGAGACTCGAGCCCTCTAATCAATATTGCTCAACTTCGAACGATAAGTTGAATGATCAAATTGAAAAAATCAATATCGATCGATAATCCATAGAAATTGCAAAAATCGAACCAGAACCGGCTTAGGAACAGAGATAGAGACTCGAGCCTTCTGATCAATATTGCTCAACTTCGAACGATAAGTTGAATGATCAAATCGAAAAAATCAATATCGATCGATAATCCATAGAAATTGCAAAAATCGAATCAGAACCGGCTTAGGAAGAGAGAGAGACTCGAGCCCTCTGATAAATATTGTTCAACTCTCAAAGATAAGTTGAATGTTGCAATTCAAAAAATCAATATCGATCGATAATCCATAGAAAAAGCGAAAATGGTCTTAGGAGTAAAGATAGAGAGCTGAGCACTCCGGTCAAAATCACACAGCTTCCAAAGGCGAAATAACATCCTCAAAAGTAAACCACATCCAACGTTGATGCGAGCGAGGCGGGCCGAAGGCCCGCCGAGTGAGCTAACGACTATAAATCCGAATCCCTCGATCAACAGTGTTCAACTTTAAAAGATGAGTTGAATGTTGAAATTTCAAAAAAAATTGATCGAAAAACCTTAGAAATCGCAAAAAAGGTCAAGTAGAGATAGAGAGCTGAGATTCGTTCAATATTTCACAGCTTCTGAGGGTGAAATAAGATTCTCCAAAGTAAACCACATCGAACGTTGATGCGAGCGAGGCGGGCCGAAGGCCCGCCGAGTGAGCTAACGACTATAATCCCGAATCTTAATCAAAATCTTCAAAGTTGAGCCATATTAATACAATAACTTAATGGTGGAAATGAACTTCAGTGATCAAGTGAAGCTCACATCCTAAACCTCCACGATCAAGTATCTGCCTCAGAATCTATGACGTCAAAATAAGTCGACGTGCAAAGATCACCGTAGATCAAAAGTAACGATGCATATCGACTCCAATGCGGAAGCGAAGCATGCATCAGAGACAGATTATTGATCACGCTTCTGATTCAGAATCTATGACGTCAAAAACAAGTCGACGTGCAAAGTTCACCGTAGATCAAAAGTAACGATGCATATCGACTCCAATGCGGAAGCGAAGCATGCATCAGAGACAGATTCTTGATCACGCTTCTGATTCAGAATCTATGACGTCAAAAACAAGTCGACGTGCAAAGTTCACCGTAGATCAAAAGTAACGATGCGTATCGACTCCAATGCGGAAGCGAAGCATGCATCAGAAACAGATTATTGATCACGCTTCTGATTCAGAATCTATGACGTCAAAAACAAGTCGACGTGCAAAGTTCACCGTAGATCAAAAGTAACGATGCGTATCGAATCCCATGCTGAAGCGAAGAATGCATCAGATATAGATTGTCGATAGCGCTTCTGATTCAGAATCTATGATGTCAAAAACAAGTCGACGTGCAAAGTTCACCGTAGATCAAAAGTAACGATGCGTATCGAATCCCATGCTGAAGCGAAGAATGCATCAGAGACAGATTCTTGATCGCGCTTCTGATTCAGAATCTATGACGTCAAAAACAAGTCGACGTGCAAAGTTCACCCTAGATCAAAAGTAACGATGCATATCGACTCCCATGCTGAAGCGAAGAATGCATCAGAGACAGATTCTTGATCGCGATTCTGATTCAGAATCTATGACGTCAAAAACAATTCGACGTGCAAAGATCACCGTAGATCAAAAGTAACGATGCATATCGACTCCCATACTGAAGCGAAGAATGCATCAGACATAGATTGTCGATAGTGCTTCTGATTCAGAATCTATGATGTCAAAAACAAGTCGACGTGCAAAGTTTACCGTTGCTCAAAAGTAAAATCGAAAACGAACATCCTTAAAGCATGCGAGCTAACGAGTTAACTCCGAATCTCATAAAAAAAATTCAAAATGAAGATGAAGCTAATTCAGTGTAGTGCCAATCTGAACCTAAACTTCAAACATTGAAATCGTTATGTTATCAAGATCAAAAGCTCAAGCTAAAGCCATATCGCTAGAGCGAGGCGCGCGCAAGGCCCGCCAAGTGAGCTAACGACTATAATCCCGAATTTTAATCAAAATCTTCAAAATTGAGCCATATTAATACAATAGCTTAAAGATAACGGTGGAAATGAACTTCAGTGCTCAAGTGAAGCTCGAATCCTAAACCGCTTCACGATCAAGTATCTGCTTCAGAATCTATGACGTCAAAAAATATGTCGACGTGCAAATTTCGCCGTAGCTCAAAGATAACTATGGAAATGAACTTCGGTGCTCACGTGAGGCTCTCATAAGATACTGATTCTCGATCACGCTTATGCTTCGGAATCCATGATGTCAAAAAATACTCGACGTGCAAAATTTCGTAGCTTAAAAGTAAAATTGCAAACGAACAACCTTAAATCATAGTGAACGTCGGGCGAGCGAAGGCGGGCCGAAGGCCCGCCGAGCGAGCTAACGACTAAACTCCGAATCTCTTAAAAAATCTTAAAAAAATCAAAATGAAGAAGAAGCTAATTCAGTGTAGTGCCAATCTGAACCTAAACTTCAAACATTGAAATCGTTAACTTATCAAAATTAAAGGCTCAAGCTAAAGCCATATCGCTAGAGCGAGGCGCGCGCGCAGCGCGCGCCTCGTCCGCTTGTGTATATCTATATAGATCCGTTTATTTTATATCCATATAGACGAGTTCTGTCTGTCTGTGACGCTCGTGTACAGAGTTTCAGCGTAGAGCCAGGGACTTGGGTCTTCGGCCTTAGGGTCCTTAGCGAAAAGCTAGAAATGGCTTTTTTTTTGATAATCGATATCTTATCAGATAACAGATCTGGCAAAGTGCCAAATTTTCGAAATTCCAATTCCCACCGCAAACGCATCCACTATCGACGTGATGAAAATTGGTCTAATCAAAAATCGATAAATCGATAATCTAAATTTTGGCAAGTTGCCAACTGAACTTAAGCACCTCCCAGAACATAGTGAAATCGTCAGCAGACATCGAAAAATTCATCGAGAGCTTCTGGCCTGGGACCCTGGCTAACGTGGTCAGCCTGGAGAAAGAAGAATGTTGGCACAGAAAAAAATCAATAATCAATCGATAATTTTTCCGAGAGCCAAAAATCGGCTTAGGAGTCGAGATAGAGACTCGGGCCCTCTGATCAACATTGCTCAGCTTCGAAAACTAAGTTTAATGGTCAGGTTGAAAAAATCAATATCGATCGATAATCCATAGAAATCGCAAAAACAGATCCAGAACCAGCTTAGGAACAGAGATAGAGACTTGAGCCCTCTGATCAATATTGCTCAACTCTCAAAGGCAAGTTGAATTGTGAAATTAAAAAAAATCAATATCGATCGATAATCCATATAAATAGCAAAAACAGATCCAGAACCGGCTTAAGAACAGAGATAGAGACTCGAGACCTCTGATCAATATTGCTCAACTTCGAAAACTAAGCTGAACGGTCAGGTTAAAAAAATCGATATCGATCGATAATCCATAGAAACCGCAAAAACAGATCCAGATTCGGCTTAGGAACAGAGATTGAGACTCGAGCCCTCTGATCAATATTGCTCAACTCTCAAAGGTAAGTTGAATTGTGAAATTAAAAAAAAATCAATATCGATCGATAATCCATAGAAACCGCAAAAAAGACCCAGAATCGGCTTAGGAACAGAGATAGAGACTCGAGCCCTCTGATCAATATTGCTGAACTCTCAAAGATAAGTTGAATTGTGAAATTGAAAAAATCAATATCGATCGATAATCCATAGAAATCGCAAAAATAGATCCAGAATCGGCTTAGGAACCGAGATAGAGACTCGAGCCCTCTGATCAATATTGCTGAACTCTCAAAGATAAGTTGAATTGTGAATTGGAAAAATCAATATCGATCGATAATCCATAGAAGTCGCAAAAATAGATCCAGAATCGGCTTAGGAACAGAGATAGAGACTCGAGCCCTCTGATCAATATTGCTGAGCTCTCAAAGATAAGTTGAATTGTGAAATTGAAAAAATCAATATCGATCGATAATCCACAGAAATCGCAAATACAGATCCGGAACCGGCTCAGGAACAGAGATAGAGACTTGGACCCTCTGAACAATATTGATCAAATTCAAAAGATGTTCAATGGTAAAATTCACAAATCAATATCGATCGATAATCCATAGAAATCGCGAAATTGGTCTTAGGAGTAAAGATAGAGAGCTGAGTTCTCCGGTCCACATTGCACAGCTTCTGAAGGTGAAATAACATCCTCCAAAGTAAACGACAACGAACGTTGATGCGAGCGAGGCGGGCCGAAGGCCCGCCGAGTGAGCTAACGACTATAAATCCGAATCCCTCGATCAACACCTCTCAAATTTAAAAGATGTTGAATGTTGAAATTCAAAAAAAGAAATATCGATCGATAATCCATATAAATCGCAAAAAAGGGTCTTAGGAGTAGAGATAGAGAGCTGAGCTCTCCGGTCCACATTGCACAGCTTCTGAAGGTGAAATAACATCCTCCAAAGTAAACCACATCGAACGTTGATGCGAGCGAGGCGGGCCGAAGGCCCGCCGAGTGAGCTAACGACTATAATCCCGAATCTTAATCAAAATCTTCAAAATTGAGCCATATTAATACAATAGTCTAAAGATTACGATGGAAATGAACTTCGGTGCTCAAGTGAGGCTCGCATCCAGATTCTCGATCATGCTTCTGCTTCAGAATCCATGACGTCAAAAAACAATCGACGTGCAAAATTTCGCCGTAACTCAAAAGTAAGATTGCAAACGCAGCTCAAATTTAATGCACAGTGAACGTCGGGCGAGCGAAGGCGGGCCGAAGGCCCGCCGAGCGAGCTAACGACTAAACTCCGAATCTCTTAAAAAATAAACTCCGAATCCCTAAAAAAAAATCTTCAAAATGAAGATGAAGCTAATTCTGTGTAGTGCCAATTCTGAACCTAAACTTCAAAAATTAAAATCGATATCTTATCAAAATCAAAAGCTCAAGCTAAAGCCATATCGCTAGAGCTCGGCGCGCGCAGACTCGAGCCCTATGATCAATATTGCTGAACTCTCAAAGATAAGTTGAATTGTGAAATTGAAAAAATCAATATCGATCGATAATCCATAGAAACCGCAAAAACAGATCCAGAATCGGCTTAGGAACAGAGATAGAGACTCGAGCCCTCTGATCAATGTTGCTCAACTTCGAAAACTAAGTTGAATGGTCAAGTTGAAAAAATCGATATCGATCGATAATCCATAGAAACCGCAAAAATAGATCCAGAATCGGCTTAGGAACTGAGATAGAGACTCGAGCCCACTGATCAATATTGCTGAACTCTCAAAGATAAGTTGAATTGTGAAATTGAAAAAATCAATATCGATCGATAATCCACAGAAATCGCAAATACAGATCCGGAACCGGCTCAGGAACAGAGATAGAGACTTGGACCCTCTGAATAATATTGATCAAATTCAAAAGATGTTCAATGGTAAAATTCACAAATCAATATCGATCGATAATCCATAGAAATCGCGAAATTGGTCTTAGGAGTAAAGATAGAGAGCTGAGTTCTCCGGTCCACATTGCACAGCTTCTGAAGGTGAAATAACATCCTCAAAAGTAAACGACAACGAACGTTGATGCGAGCGAGGCGGGCCGAAGGCCCGCCGAGTGAGCTAACGACTATAAATCCGAATCCCTCGATCAACACCTCTCAAATTTAAAAGATGTTGAATGTTGAAATTCAAAAAAAGAAATATCGATCGATAATCCATATAAATCGCAAAAAAGGGTCTTAGGAGTAGAGATAGAGAGCTGAGCTCTCCGGTCCACATTGCACAGCTTCTGAAGGTGAAATAACATCCTCCAAAGTAAACCACATCGAACGTTGATGCGAGCGAGGCGGGCCGAAGGCCCGCCGAGTGAGCTAACGACTATAATCCCGAATCTTAACCAAAATCTTCAAAATTGAGCCATATTAATACAATAGTTTAAGATAACGGTGGAAATGAACTTCAGTGTTCAAGTGAAGCTCGCATCCTAAACCGCTTCACGATCAAGAATCTGCTTCAGAATCTATGACGTCAAAAATATGTCGACGTACAAATTTCGCCGTAGCTCAAAGATAACGATGGAAATGCACTTCAGTGATCAAGCAAAGCTCGCATTAGAGACAGATTCTCGATCACGCTTATGCTTCGGAATCCATGACGTCAAAAAATACTCGACGTGCAAAATTTCGTAGCTCAAAAGTAAAATTGCAAAAGAACAACCTTAAATCATAGTGAACGTCGGGCGAGCGAAGGCGGGCCGAAGGCCCGCCGAGCGAGCTAACGACTAAACTCCCAATCTCTTAAAAAATCTTTAAAAAAATCAAAATTAAGATGAAGCTAATTCAG
Organism: Pelodera strongyloides; assembly: GCA_036852015.1. Taxonomy (NCBI): domain Eukaryota; kingdom Metazoa; phylum Nematoda; class Chromadorea; order Rhabditida; family Rhabditidae; genus Pelodera; species Pelodera strongyloides. The sequence continues at coordinate 17,401 of JAANDG010000862.1, read as the reverse complement.
TGTAGTGCCAATCTGAACCTAAACTTCAAAAATTGAAATCGTTAGCTTATCAAGAACAAAAGCTCAAGCTAAAGCCATATCGCTAGAGCGAGGCGCGCGCGCAGCGCGCGCCGAGCTCTAGTCTACTGGATATTCTTATATAGCCGAGTTCTGTCAGTCTGTCACTAACGCTCAGATTTTCCAGTTAACGTTCAGCTAGCCCTTAGCCACGGTGGCTACGTGAACCTTCGCAAAAAATAAGAAAACGCTTTTTTCCGATAATCGATATCAGTCCTTCGAAGGCCTGCACAGTAGTGAGCCTTGGCAAAGTGCCAAAAAATGAAACTTGAGCACGACATCCAGAACCTCCATATATGGGGAGCAAATAAATCTGTGAGAAACGAGTTTGTCAAAAAAAATCGATATCGATATCGATATTAGGCGAGTTATTGACGCCCGAAAGTCACGTGACTGCCCAAAAATGTAAAATTTAATAAAAAATGAAAATTGAGATATCGATCTGAGAGTCTGGTGTCGAAGACACTCAGATGAATCCGTGAAAAATATGCATTCAGAATAATTCAATGACGTCATCAATCGATAAAATAAAATAAAAAATGTTCCAAAAGTGGACTTTGACCCCAAAAATTAAAGTTGAAGAATCCGACGTGAGACTGTAGTGTGGTCGTCGTTGAGACATCTTCAAAATAAATCAACAGGCAAAATCGATCTATGACTCATGGATTCAGAATTTTGGAAGTCAAAAACAAGTCGACGTGCAAAGTTCATCGGAGATCAAAAGTAATGATGCAAATCTACTCCGATGCTGAAGCGAAGCATGTATCAGAAACAGATTGTCGATCGCGCTTCTGATTCAGAATCTACGACGTCAAAAACAAGTCGACGTGCAAAGTACACCGTAGATCAAAAGTAATGATGCACATCGACTCCGATGCTGAAGCGAAGCATGTATCAGAAACAGATTGTCGATCGCGCTTCTGATTCAGAATCTACGACGTCAAAAACAAGTCGACGTGCAAAGTTCACCGTAGATCAAAAGTAATGATGCAAATCGACTCCGATGCTGAAGCGAAGTATGCGTCAGAGACAGATTGTCGATCGCGCTTCTGATTCAGAATATATGACGTCAAAAACAAGTCGACGTGCAAAGTTCACCGTAGATCAAAAGTAATGATGCAAATCGACTCCGATGCTGATGCGAAGCATGCATCAGAGACAGATTCTCGATCGCGCTTCTGGTTCAGAATCTATGACGTCAAAAATAAGTCGACGTGCAAAGTTCACCGTAGGTCAAAAGTATATATGCAAATCGACTCCAATGCTGAAGCGAAGCATGCATCAGAGACAGATTCTTGATCACGCTTCTGATTCAGAATCTATGACGTCAAAAATAAGTCGACGTGCAAAGTTCACCGTAGATCAAAGGTAACGGTGCAAATCGACTCCAATACTGAAGCGAAGCATGCATCAAAGACAGATTCTCGATCGCGCTTCTGATTCAGAATCTATGACGTCAAAAACAAGACGACGTGCAAAATTCACCGTAGATCAAAGGTAACGGTGCAAATCGACTCCAATACTGAAGCGAAGCATGCATCAGAGACAGATTCTTGATCGCACTTCTGATTCAGAATCTACGACGTCAAATACAAGTCGACGTGCAAAGTTCACCGTAGATCAAAAGTAACGATGCAAATCGATTCCAAAGCTGAAGCGAGGCATGCATCAGAGACAGATTCTCGATCGCGCTTCTGATTCAGAATCTACGACGTCAACTACAAGTCGCCGTGCAAAGTTCACCGTAGATCAAAAGTCACGTTGCAAATATATTCCAATGCTGACGCGAATCATGTATCAGAGACATATTCTCGATCGCACTTCTGATTCAGAATCTATGACGTCAAAAACAAGTCGCCGTGCAAAGTTCACCGTAGATCGAAAGTCACGTTGCAAATATATTCCAATGCTGACGCGAATCATGTATCAGAGACATTCTCGATCGCACTTCTGATTCAGAATCTATGACGTCAAAAACAAGTCGCCGTGCAAAGTTCGCCGTAGATCAAAAGTCACGTTGCAAATATATTCCAATGCTGACGCGAATCATGTATCAGAGACAGATTCTCGATCGCACTTCTGATTCAGAATCTATGACGTCAAAAACAAGTCGACGTGCAAAGTTCACCGTAGATCAAAAGTCACGATGCAAATCGATTCCAATGCTGACGCGAATCATGTATCAGAGACAGATTCTCGATCGCGCTTCTGATTCAGAATCTATGACGTCAAAAACAAGTCGACGTGCAAAGTTCACCGTAGATCAAAAGTCACGATGCAAAACGATTCCAATGCTGACGCGAATCATGTATCAGTGACAGATTCTCGATCGCGCTTCTGATTCAGAATCTATGACGTCAAAAACAAGTCGACGTGCAAAGTTCACCGTAGATCAAAAGTCACGATGCAAATCGATTCCAATGCTGACGCGAATCATGCAGACACAGATTCTCGATCGCGCTTCTGATTCAGAATCTGTGACGTGAAAACAAGTCGACGTGCAAAGTTCACCGTAGATCAAAAGTCACGATGCAATTCGATTCCAATGCTGACGCGAATCATGTATCAGAGACAGATTCTCGATCGCGCTTCTGATTCAGAATCTATGACGTCAAAAACAAGTCGATGTGCAAAGTTCACCGTAGATCAAAAGTCACGATGCAAATCGATTCCAATGCTGGCGCGAATCATGTATCAGAGACAGATTCTCGATCGCGCTTCTGATTCAGAATCTATGACGTCAAAAACATGTCGACGTGCAAAGTTCACCATAGATAAAAAGTCACGATGCAAATCGACTCCGATGCTGACGCGAATCATGTATCAGAGACAGATTCTCGATCGTGCTTCTGATTCAGAATCTATGACGTCAAAAAGAAGTCGACGTGCAAAGTTCACCGTAGATCAAAAGTAATGATGCAAATCGATTCCAATGCTGACGCGAATCATGCATCATAGACAGATTCTCGATCGTGCTTCTGATTCAGAATCTATGACGTCAAAAAGAAGTCTACGCGCAAAGTTCACCGTAGATCAAAAGTAACGATGCAAATCGACTCCAATGCTGACGCGAAGCATGCATCAGAGACAGATTGTCGATCGCGCTTCTGTTTCTGAGTCTATGACGTCAAAAATAAGTCGCCGTGCAAATTTGCCGAGTTAAAAAGTAACATTACATACGAAGCTCAAATTTAAAGCATAGTGAACGTCGGGCGAGCGAAGGCGGGCCGAAGGCCCGCCGAGCGAGCTAACGGCTAAAGTCCGAATCTCACAAAAACATCTTCAAAATGAAGATGAAGCTAATTCAGTGTAGTGCCAATCTGAACCTAAACTTCAAAATTTTAAAGAAGCTAATTCAGTGTAGTGCCAATCTGAACCTAAACTTCAAAATTTTAAATTGTTAACTTATCAAGATCAAAAGCTCAAGCTAAAGCCATATCGCTAGAGCGAGGCGAGCGACTAAACTCCGAATGTCATAAAAATCTTCAAAATAAAGATGAAGTTAATTCAGTGTAGTGCCAATCTGAACCTAAACTTCAAAAATTGAAATCGTTAACTTATCAAGAGCAAAAGCTCAATCTAAAGCCATATCGCTAGAGCGAGGCGAGCGAGCGACTAAACTCCGAATCTCATAAAAATCTTCAAAATAAAGATGAAGCTAATTCAGTGTAGTGCCAACAGGAACATAAACTTCAAAAATTGAAATCTTAACTTATCAAGATGAAAAGCTCAAGCTAAAGCCATATCGCTAGAGCGAGGCGCGCGCGCAGCGCGCGCCGAGCTCTAGTCTACTGGATATTCTTATATAGCCGAGTTCTGTCAGTCTGTCACTAACGCTCAGATTTTCCAGTTAACGTTCAGCTAGCCCTTAGCCACGGTGGCTACGTGAACCTTCGCAAAAAATAAGAAAACGCTTTTTTCCGATAATCGATATCAGTCCTTCGAAGGCCTTCACAGTAGTGAGCCTTGGCAAAGTGCCAAAAAATGAAACTTGAGCACGACATCCAGAACCTCCATATATGGGGAGCAAATAAATCTGTGAGAAACGAGTTTGTCAAAAAAATCGATATCGATCGATATTAGGCGAGTTATTGACGTCCGAAAGTCACGTGACTGCCTAAAAATGTAAAATTTAATAAAAAATGAAAATTGAGATATCGATCTGAGAATCTGGTGTCGAAGACACTCAGATGAATCCGTGAAAAATATGCATTCAGAATAATTCAATGACGTCATCAATCGATAAAATAAAATAAAAAATGTTCCAAAAGTGGACTTTGACCCCAAAAATTAAAGTTGAAGAATCCGACGTGAGACTGTAGTGTGGTCGTCGTTGAGACATCTTCAAAATAAATCAACAGGCAAAATCGATCTATGACTCATGGATTCAGAATTTTGGAAGTCAAAAATAAGTCGACGTGCAAAGTTCACCGTAGATCAAAAGTAATGATGCAAATCGACTCCGATGCTGAAGCGAAGCATGCATCAGAGACAGATTGTCGATCGCGCTTCTGATTCAGAATCTATGACGTCAAAAACAAGTCGACGTGCAAAGTTCACCGTAGATCAAAAGTAATGATGCAAATCGTTTCCAAAGCTGAAGCGAAGCATGCATCAGAGACAGATTGTCGATCGCGCTTCTGATTCAGAATCTATGACGTCAAAAACAAGTCGACGTGCAAAGTTCATCGTAGATCAAAAGTAATGATGCAAATCTACTCCGATGCTGAAGCGAAGCATGTATCAGAGACAGATTGTCGATCGCGCTTCTGATTCAGAATCTACGACGTCAAAAACAAGTCGACGTGCAAAGTTCACCGTAGATCAAAAGTAACGATGCAAATCGACTCCGATGCTGAAGTGAAGCATGCGTCAGAGACAGATTCTTGATCACGCTTCTGATTCAGAATCTATGACGTCAAAAATAAGTCGACGTGCAAAGTTCACCGTAGGTCAAAAGTATATATGCAAATCGACTCCAATGCTGAAGCGAAGCATGCATCAGAGACAGATTCTTGATCACGCTTCTGATTCAGAATCTATGACGTCAAAAATAAGTCGACGTGCAAAGTTCACCGTAGATCAAAGGTAACGGTGCAAATCGACTCCAATACTGAAGCGAAGCATGCATCAAAGACAGATTCTCGATCGCGCTTCTGATTCAGAATCTATGACGTCAAAAACAAGACGACGTGCAAAATTCACCGTAGATCAAAGGTAACGGTGCAAATCGACTCCAATACTGAAGCGAAGCATGCATCAGAGACAGATTCTTGATCGCGCTTCTGATTCAGAATCTACGACGTCAAATACAAGTCGACGTGCAAAGTTCACCGTAGATCAAAAGTAACGATGCAAATCGATTCCAAAGCTGAAGCGAGGCATGCATCAGAGACAGATTCTCGATCGCGCTTCTGATTCAGAATCTACGACGTCAACTACAAGTCGACGTGTAAAGTTCACCGTAGATCAAAGGTAACGGTGAAAATCGACTCCAATGCTGAAGCGAAGCACGCGCCAGAGACAGATTCTCGATCGGGCTTCTGATTCAGAATGTACGACGTCAAATACATGTCGACGTGTAAGGTTCACCGTAGATCAAAAGTAAAGATGCAAATCGACTCCAATGCTGAAGCGAAGCATGCACCAGAGACAGATTCTCGATCGCGCTTCTGATTCAGAATCTACGACGTCAACTACAAGTCGACGTGTAAAGTTCACCGTAGATCAAAGGTAACGGTGAAAATCGACTCCAATGCTGAAGCGAAGCACGCGCCAGAGACAGATTCTCGATTGGACTTCTGATTCAGAATCTACGATGTCAAAAATAGGTCGACGTGCAAACGTCAGCGTAGATCAAAGGTAACGGTGCAAATCGACTCCAGTGCTGAAGCGAAGCATGCACCAGAGACAGATTCTCGATCGCGCTTCTGATTCAGAATCTATGACGTCAAATACAAGTCGACGTGCACAGTTCACCGCAGATCAAAAGTAACAATGCAAATCGACTCCAGTGCTGAAGCGAAGCACGCGTCAGAGACAGATTCTCGATCGCGCTTCTGATTCAGAATGTACGACGTCAAATACATGTCGACGTGTAAGGTTCACCGTAGATCAAAAGTAAAGATGCAAATCGACTCCAATGCTGAAGCGAAGCATGCACCAGAGACAGATTCTCGATCGCGCTTCTGATTCAGAATCTATGACGTCAAAAATAAGTCGGCGTTCAAAGCTCACCGTAGATCAAAGGTAACGGTGAAAATCGACTCCAATGCTGAAGCGAAGCACGCGCCAGAGACAGATTCTTGATCGCGCTTCTGATTCAGAAACTATGACGTCAAAAACAGTCGGCGTGCAAAGTTCACCGTAGATCAAAAGTAACGATGCAAATCGATTCCAAAGCTGAAGCGAAGCATGCATCAGAGACAGATTCTCGATCGCGCTTCTGATTCAGAATCTATGACGTCAAATACAAGTCGACGTGCAAAGTTCACCGCAGATCAAAAGTAACAATGCAAATCGACTCCAATGCTGAAGCGAAGCATGTATCAGCGACAGATTGTCGATCGCGCTTCTGATTCAGAATCTATGACGTCAAAAATAAGTCGACGTGCAAAGTTCACCGTAGATCAAAAGTAACGATGCAAATCGACTCCAATGCTGAAGCGAAGCATGCACCAGAGACAGATTCTTGATCGCGCTTCTGATTCAGAATCTATGACGTCAAATACAAGTCGACGTGCAAAGTTCACCGCAGATCAAAAGTAACAATGCAAAGCGACTCCAATGCTGAAGCGGCATGCGTCAGAGACAGATTCTCGATCGCGCTTCTGATTCAGAATCCATACCGTCAAATACAAATCGACGGCAAAGTTCACCGCAGATCAAAAGTAACAATGCAAATTGACTCCAATGCTGAAGCGAAGCATGCGTCAGAGACAGATTCTCGATCGCGTTTCTGATTCAGAATCTATGACGTCAACAACAAGTCGTGCAAAGGTAACATTGCACACGAAGTTCAAATTTAAGCATAGTGAACGTCAGGCAAGCGAAGGCCGAGCGAAGGCGAACAGAAGGTCCGCCGATATAAAATCCGAATATAATCAAAATGCGCACTCCGAATCTCTGAAAATCCGAACCGACCAAAATGCGAATCTCATTAAAATCTTCAAAATACAGATAAAGCTAATTCAGTGTAACTTCAAAAATTGAAATAGTGAACTTATCAAAATCAAAAGCTGAAGCTAAAGCCATATCGCTAGAGCGAGGCGCGCGCTAAAGTTCACCGTAGATCAAAGGTAACGGTGAAAATCGACTCCAATGCTGAAGCGAAGCACGCGCCAGAGACAGATTCTCGATCGGGCTTCTGATTCAGAATCAACGATGTCAAAAATAGGTCGACGTGCAAAGGTCAGCGTAGATCAAAGGTAACGGTGCAAATCGACTCCAGTGCTGAAGCGAAGCATGCACCAGAGACAGATTCGCGATCGCGCTTCTGATTCAGAATCTATGACGTCAAATACAAGTCGACGTGCACAGTTCACCGCAGATCAAAAGTAACAATGCAAATCGACTCCAGTGCTGAAGCGAAGCACGCGTCAGAGACAGATTCTCGATCGGGCTTCTGATTCAGAATGTACGACGTCAAGTACATGTCGACGTGTAAGGTTCACCGTAGATCAAAAGTAAAGATGCAAATCGACTCCAATGCTGAAGCGAAGCATGCACCAGAGACAGATTCTCGATCGCGCTTCTGATTCAGAATCTACGACGTCAAAAATAAGTCGGCGTTCAAAGCTCACCGTAGATCAAAGGTAACGGTGAAAATCGACTCCAATGCTGAAGCGAAGCACGCGCCAGAGACAGATTCTTGATCGCGCTTCTGATTCAGAAACTATGACGTAAAAACCAGTCGACGTGCAAAGTTCACCGTAGATCAAAAGTAACGATGCAAATCGATTCCAAAGCTGCAGCGAAGCATGCATCAGAGACAGATTCTCGATCGCGCTTCTGATTCAGAATCTATGACGTCAAATACAAGTCGACGTGCAAAGTTCACCGCAGATCAAAAGTAACAATGCAAATCGACTCCAATGCTGAAGCGAAGCATGTACCAGCGACAGATTGTCGATCGCGCTTCTGATTCAGAATCTATGACGTCAAAAATAAGTCGACGTGCAAAGTTCACCGTAGATCAAAAGTAACGATGCAAATCGACTCCAATGCTGAAGCGAAGCATGCACCAGAGACAGATTCTTGATCGCGCTTCTGATTCAGAATCTATGACGTCAAATACAAGTCGACGTGCAAAGTTCACCGCAGATCAAAAGTAACAATGCAAAGCGACTCCAATGCTGAAGCGAAGCATGCGTCAGAGACAGATTCTCGATCGCGCGCTTCTGATTCAGAATCCATACCGTCAAATACAAATCGACGGCAAAGTTCACCGCAGATCAAAAGTAACAATGCAAATTGACTCCAATGCTGAAGCGAAGCATGCGTCAGAGACAGATTCTCGATCGCGTTTCTGATTCAGAATCTATGACGTCAACAACAAGTCGAAGTGCAAAGGTAACATTGCACACGAAGTTCAAATTTAAGCATAGTGAACGTCAGGCAAGCGAAGGCCGAGCGAAAGCGAACAGAAGGTCCGCCGATATAAAATCCGAATATAATCAAAATGCGCACTCCGAATCTCTGAAAATCCGAACCGACCAAAATGCGAATCTCATTAAAATCTTCAAAATACAGATAAAGCTAATTCAGTGTAACTTCAAAAATTGAAATAGTGAACTTATCAAAATCAAAAGCTGAAGCTAAAGCCATATCGCTAGAGCGAGGCGCGCGCGCAGCGCGCGCCGAGCTCTAGTCAAAATATATAATGTCCACTTGCTTTTTGTTTTCTATTGCAAGGGACCAATCATTCAGCGAACAAAGAACTGCCGTTTCTCTTGATCGGTTTTTCAAGAAACCATGTTGTTCCTCAGGAATAAGCTGATTACTGATAGAAAATTCTAGTATATATTTCACAATAATTTTCTCAAAAATTCGACAAGGAAAACATGTAATACTTACAGGTCGAAAGTTATTAACTGAACAATTACTAGGACTACCTTTCGGTAAAGGAATAACACCAGACCACTTCCAGAAGAATGGCACTTCACCAGTAAGAAGTGAACGATTACAAATAACTGACAGAGGGCTGGCAATAGCAGTGCTAATATTCTTCAGGAAATGCATCGGGAGACCATCTGGTGTTCGCGAAAAAGAGATCTTCCATTGGTCAATGAGCGACATAATTATGATAGGAGCGACATAATTATGATAGGAGTTAGTGTATTATGGGTGACATTTTGTATTGTTACTGCAAGATATTCGATTGTCAATGGGAGAAGTGTGTACTTGAAGTAATAGCACCACGTTGTTGGTGTAATTTTAGTCGTTTTTAAATGTTGGAACAACACCCCGACAATTATACCACCTTCTCCTTTTTACTACCAGCCTGTGGGGTAACCTTTAAAGGTCACCGTTAAAGGTCGTTAAAGGTTAAAGGTCGCGGTCACCGTTTTGTAACTTTTATATACTTTTGTTTAATTATCTGAATAATACTTATTAAACCATGCCATAGTCATAGTGTCGGGAAAATGTTTTGCATTAAATGCGGTATCAGCGAATAAAACGGTAATGAAAAATAGTGTTCCAAGTCCAATATCCACCGTAACCCTGGCACAATTGTCCAATATGGCCACTCTGATAATCGACGACGTTATTCCACCAATTAATTCGGTCGCCTACCTCGCGGGCATTATAACATTTGGTTTTTTATGGCTAACTCTGGCGCTTGTACCGCATGGGAAACTAAAAACCCCGATTTCGCCCCGATCAAGTCCCTCAAATAATCGGGGGCGTGATCGGGGTTTTTTCGAAAATAATCGATTTTGTATCCTTATTTACGCTTTTGTGTGATAACATGATGAAACAATCCAAAAATCACATAAGCAACTCTATGAAACATGTTGTTTTTCGGCGGAAAAGTTTAGTCAAGAACCCCGATTTCGCCCCGATCACGGCCCGATTATTTGAGGGACTTGATCGGGGCGAAATCGGGGGGTTTTTTTTTTTTTCAAAGAATCGGGGCAAAATCGGGGCGAAATCGGGGTTTTCACTTTCCTGTGCAGGCGCAACTTGTTTACTTGATGAATTTGCTCTCTGAATCAGTTTTTAGTCTGATTTTTTCCAACACTATACGCTACATATTATTCAAATAATAAAAACACAAAGTTTAAAGAAGGGACAAAAAGTTGACCGTGTCCATGTGTCGTCGTGTGTCATTGTAATACATGGGAAACCAAAAACTCCGATTTCGCCCCGATCAAGTCCCGCAAAAAATCGGGCCTTGATCGGGGCGAAATCGGTTTTTTTTTTTTTTTTTTTTTTTTTTTTTGAAAAAAATCGGGGCGAAATCGGGGTTTTGGGAAACGATCGGGGCGAAATCCGGTCTTGTTCCCAACTTCGCCCCGATTATTTGTGTTCGGGGCGAAATCGGGACGTGGTCGGGCTTTTAGGTTTTTTTTTAAAGAATCGGGGCAAAATCGGGGGTTTTCGGCAAATGATCGGGGCGAAATCGGGGTTTTCACTTTCCTGTGTAGTATAAAAAGTTGCCAATGATGGGGTAGAATTATGAAATATCAGACACAAAATTTTCAATATATACAAAATAGCTACCGAAAATTACTCGAAGAGCACGGAAAGTGGCATCTAGCATATGTCAGAAAACGTAGTAAATCCCCGTACCATGCCTCATGAGCGTATGTTGTTTATATATCATATATACCTATCTACTAGAGGGCCTATTTGGCTATTTTTGATGAATTAGCTATAATTTTTCGAAGGTTAGTTAGCTCAAGGATCGTTTCGTTCGAATTATTTCAACTGGTGAGCTGTAAAAAAAAACAGCACAGTCATTCTTTACACCTTCGCCCGCCTTAGACTTTCAATCCTGTGAACCGTGAAGCACTCGAACCAATCCCAAAACATCGACGTGAAAGCTGTTATTTGGGGAATGGAGTCCTTTCTATTCGTAAGTGAGGTTTCTTTCAGCGACATGAAAGTCTGCGTGGCAATTGACACAAGAAATTGCCTGCTGGAGGAATACTACATCAATCCAGGTACTGCGACTGTTTTTCTCTATTTTTACGATTAATAATACCCCTTTTCTTTTTAGGATGCATAAAACAGTCCACAATTCTCAAGACGCTGACCCTCGCTGCAGGAGCACGCTCACAAGTTTCGATATCTCACATTTACAAAACAACTGGTGAACGGTAGAGAATGCAGTTTCCTTTTAACACTCTCGGACTATCACATCAGCACCTAACTCTCTAAGGCTCTAACACTATGGCGCTATTTCGGCCGGCCGGGCCGGGCCGTCTTTCTACGGTTCACCAGTAGTTTCATATGTGAAATGTCAAAACGTTATGTGCATGCTCCTGCACCAGGAACTTCGATCCGGATTTATTGTCCTGTATTGTGACTCATTCAAAATAAAAAAGGGACGATTTGATTCCATATATCCCATGAAAACCGAAAGAAAGGAGTGCGATTTGAAATTATCCATGCATTTAAGGAAGGGCCACGCTTGTCCGCTTGTCTACAGGACAGCCATTCTACGTGGCTCCAACTGAGAATGCTTGTGGTGCCACGTTGAAGTTGCAAAGAAAAACAATAGTGGATGAACAGCGTAAGCATAAGTTATGGGTCACGGAAGTTCTTGGACGATTTGTCATATTAGTTTTTCCGATTCTGACCATATTGCCAGGTTCAATGATTCAAAGAACTTGTCAACCAATCAATCACGATAAACGTTTACCCAAGTGTTCGTGACAACTCATTGCGGAGAAATATTCCCAAGTTTTTTCCAGAAAAAAATCCATCTCTTCTCTAACTAGACATGAAAAAGTACCTTTTAGGCAATATCTACAGAAGTGGAGAAACCATTGCTCCTGACTACGTGGATATGCATCTTTTCGTTTGGGACCCCAGTTACTGTCAGTAAATTGTAAGACTTCGTTATAGTTATAGATAACAAGACGTCATATGTATTTTTATTTCGAATTCGAATTCTAACTGTGTTCCATACGAAGAAACAGGTAGTGTCCGACTATCAGACTAACGTAATATTTAACATTTGTGACACCAAGTTTAAACGTCCGTGCCGTACTTTGAAGTTCTTAGACATGGCTATCCTCGTGTGGTGCCACAGTATGGATAATAAAAGCTCGATTTTTTGCTGATGGTGAGCTGAACAGACCTGCCCTATCAATTTTATTTTCATACCGGAAAAAAATGATGTTTAGTGAAGTAAGCATATTACATTTATTGCACGTTGAATCAATTGCATTGTTATTTTTTTCATAAGAAATGTCAATAAATATTTGTTAAAAGGTTCTCATCGCTATTTTTCTGTAAATAATAATTTGACGAGGCAACTGTAACACCTCTATGTATGATTGAATGTGGATCCTACAAACAGCGTGTCCAGCACAAATTATGGTCATCACTCGTAGAAAAGACCGTATTGCGCACAGAGTCGCACATTTCCGGCATCTGTGCTTATGATGAGGGACAAAATGCGGTAAAATCGTCCACCAGAATGATTGCACCACCAGCACCCCCATCTTGCATATATCGATGACCATCCTCCGCGCAGTATACAGAATTTCCTCCATACGTTGTTCCGTCAGGCGCCGTGACGCCAATGTCAAACGTTTCGGCACAGCTAAATTAAAGACGTACAATAGCACAAGCAGTTTGCAAGAAAACCCATCATATTAGCCGTTCGCACATCTTATTATATAAAGGAGAAGAGTTTGTTTGTCGTTTTGATTGTCGTTTTGCGTGTACGGGACGAAGCCTATATGACCGCACTCGAAGAGAACCATACAAAATCTTTGCCGCTGGTGGGAGTCGAACCCACAGGCATTGTTCTTAAATTTGGCATAATGCCTTCATTACGAACTTTATAAACGAGATGAGCTACTGTAGTCACAGATAATAATTGCCGGCAATTAGCTGGAATCGAAGACAATTGCAATCAAGTCACGTGGCATAAAATAGTGATTATCACGTACTCATTGTCTTTTTTTATGCAGCTAACTTCCCGTATCCACCAGTTCCACTCACCCCCTTTTTGATGTTCTACTAACTTGCCGTAACCCTTTTGGATCCATTCGAAGAGAATGCTACAACTCCGGGTCTGCTGTTTATTCCAAAGCTACCCGCATATCAGGTAACTTTAAGCTTGTACTCAGGTTTTAATCCTACGAAGTTCTCGGTATCAGTCCTTGAAGTATTGCTTTAAACTTGCCATGTGTGACGCAACTTATCTCCACTGTATGACAATATTTAGATTATCCATCCTGATATCAATGGCACTCACATACAAGTTGATGTATGACCGACGGATCTTACCTCGTTGATAAACCGTTCCGAGGGGTTCCGATTACAAAAAGGACCCGACACACTCTAAATACTTTGACCATGTCTTGGATAAACTCGTTGATTGCTTACCCGTGTATTTATTGATCGATTGCTTGCCAGTTATTATGATGTTTCAATGTGTGAGCAGTGTGGCACCCGTAAAAAGGAGGCTGCTCAGAACAGGCATACAATCTCTCGATTCACAGTCCAACGCTCTACCTGCTGAGCTACGCTAGCTTATGATAAAGAGGGTAACCCTCGCTCTAGACAGAGACCTTCAATTGCAAATTTGAATGATAACGTTAGTCGAATGGAGATCCAGGCTCATATTATACATTTCCACAATCATAAATGACCTTGTAGACGTGTGAATTTGAGAGGGTAAGGAAGAAGTCGGAAAAGAGCCCGTAGGGCTCTTCGAACGGCTGGTATTTTAATATTCGCTATTCGTCTTTCAGCGCTACTCATATAATATTTTTGGTTTGTCCCATGGTTCCTCAGAAACATCTTTGTGATTCTCATGAAGACTGGCGAATAACACGAAAACACACCTGAAAACGCCACACAATTGAGGCCCTCTTATCAATAAGTCTTCCGTTGCTGGGACGCATCCGGGATAAAACGCTGGACAAACGGGGGGTAGAGCTGCTGGTAGAGGCATGCAGGCCATTTGACAACCTAATATTGGAGAAATTAAATGCTGACAAACCAACAACATTGTGAATATAAACCAAAAGTACGTGTTTTTGTAAGTTAAATTGCATGTGCTACAGAGGTCGGCGAGAATCTCGCTACAACGCCGCGAGTTCCGATTTTTTGAATTTTATACACAGCAAAGAACATCGCTCTTCTTCACGTTCTGTATGAGCAATACAAATCGGTATTTGTCATCTTTTGCGGTAAATTTGATCTTTTGAGTTTCATAGATAGATATTTGACACTCATAGATAGATAAAAAAGCAAATGCAAGGTCATGCGCACAAAATGATGTTATCCGGCCACAAACTTCACTGACGTTACACAGGGTCTGTGCACGCTTGTGTGTGTTAGTGTCGATAGTGTCCAGCTACCGGGATTACAGTGCTCATTCTGTATGAGCAATACAAATCGGCGTTTGTCATCTTTTGGCTAACTACCCATTTTCAGGATTTCCGCATACTTTTATGCATGTCCCTGACTACCGTTTCGTTGTCTTAATTGTATTTGATAGATAGATATTTTTATGCGCATCTTTGTGATGTAATAAATTATTCTTGTTGCTCATCACAACTGAAAAGCAAAAGCGCAACGCTTCGATCCGTATAAATTGTCAAGAAGTCACTTACTTGTTGTAGTAGTCGTCATAGCCGTCGTTGTTGTCGTACTAAAGGTTGTGCTGGTAGTCGTCGTCGTTGTCGATGTTGACGACGTCGTGGAGGTTGAACTAATCGACGTTGACGTTGTTATTGTCGTAGTAGTCGTCACAAGAGTTGTTGTCCCCAAATTTGTTGTTGTCGGAATGGATGTTGCTTAAATTCAATCAATTACATCATATAGTTATTGCTTCATGAGAACTGGTCAGATTTCGTGCAAGAGTTATGCAACAACCGTGAATTTTCCAGAAAACAATGTGCTTCGTAAGGCAACTTGGTACAACCGGAACACAACACTTGAATAGCTCTCTAACTAAACTAAATTAGCACATTTTAATTCGTTTTTTTTTTAGTAATAATTACTTTGCTATTCATTAACACCAACTGGTAGTTTCTTCCGGCGGTTGAGTTCTCATACAGGTGTCTGTTTTTGCAGGTAGCAATATGAATACAAAGAGTATTCGTATTAACATAGTGAATAAATCAGTAGTATCAGATTATTATTGGAAAGATGCATGTCTGGCTTTGATCTCAACAAATCATGTTAAAGTAACAAAAACGCCGCTGTGAATCCTGGGTGGTCTAGGGGCATCCTACTGTTAAAAAGGTACTTATTTATAAGTCTCTAATTCGCGAACCCATGCAAAAAGGGCTATCAATCAAGGAAAGCGTTTCATTCCTGTCCTTTTTGTAGACGGCAAAAAACGCCGTGTGATAGAAAACCAGCTGTTTGTGCTATGCCATTTGGTGAATTTCATAAATGTGTGGTAGTGTATGTAGTTTGTCGGGGTTGGGCGTTTAATTATTAAATATTTATTAAACACACATAAAATGAGTGCATCAATGAAAGATACTAAGTAACAATTGAAGGGCCCTGGTTTTAATTATCTTGTACGTCATATGAGTATTCGTATATTACGGCAAGAAAAAAATAATGATAAAATTGCATTTCCATGTAAACTGCGTTCTTTCGGTTCAGTTGAGGACAGAAAAATTTGCGCCCACCGTTTCACAAACGCTCAATTTTTTCACTCAGTTTTTTTTCTCAGAATATTAGGGTTCAATAATTGCTTACATAATAGAGCAATAACTGGCCATAAAGACCCCTAAGATGATTCAGTCAGCTTTTTTTAGAGTTTGACACCCAACTCTACTATTCACATGTCTCAAGACAGATAAGTTATGGTCTAAAGCTTAGCCCATTCATTTGTAATCCCATAAGTAAATCATAACCCATACCCCATAAGGACGCGGAGCATGCTAGAATTATAAAGCTTTCATGTAGCGTTGTAGTTCGTATGTCATGAGCTGGGTTTCAGGCCAGATGTTCAAAACCTGTCGCCTATGAAACTCGAATCCTCTTATTTCCCACAAAAAATCACTTCTCAATTCAGCGGTTTTATGACATGCAAATACATTTTAATGGTGGCTTCCCCTTGGATACACTGTGAGGAATAACAAAGGACCGTCGTTACGGCAACGTTGGATAAAATACCGGCTCAATAAACAGAAACATTGTGAAATTTTCTTTATTCGGGGACCATTTGAACAGTGATTTTCAAGCGCATGCTTTATTTTTTTCAACGACTTATGATGAAGGCGTGTGTTCAAATAGCTTTGCAAAATTTTCGCTTAATTTTCATAGTACACCGTGGGATGTGAATTCGAAATACCGTAATTCATCTGGGATAATTTTCGATAGATACAATGCATGTACACTTGAACCGTGCATTCATTTCATAAACTAGTGAATGGAAATTGCTTGACGTCTGTAGACTCTGTTGGGGCGCCACTTTTTTGGCGGAAGAGAAAGCGTCCCTCTTGTATAGGGAATCTTCCTACCTTGCACTCATTTTCGAATTGACAAGGTTATATGGATATGAAAAAAATTGACAGCCGCATTGGTGTCAGCCATAATGGCACCAATTTGGAGTTAGATTTGTAAAGAACTGCGGGTACGTACTGTATGAGGGAGGCTCAGTCGAATGACCAAATAACACACTAAATTGATGTATATGGGGAAGAACATCAGAAAGAAGGCACACAATATGTCAAACAATCAATGAATCATCATGATCGCACAAACCGTGCATTGCACTTCTAAAAATAAGGTGCGCCGATGGCGCGCCACGGCTGCGCAATAAGATAAGACAAGAACTCCAGTTTGTGCATCACAATTATGTCTCATAAATAGTCGCGCGAAACAGGTGCGGCAGCTACAGTGCACGCCCGCACATTAATAGCACATCTACCGCACACTCCAGTGGTCCACCGCTCGCCGTGACAGGTTATTATTTTAGACTACTCACTTACTCACCGGACAGTTTTTTTTTTTACTTTATTGTCGCAATATGTCTGTGGCATCGGCTGTGCTTGGGATTGTCAAGATCAAGCTTTCAACGCACAACAAGTGTTCAACTCTGGCTTTAGGTGAACCAGATTTATGAATATACATACATATTGGCCACCGAAATGAATAAAGGTGGCTCTTTCTTGGCCAACATGTTTTCTGT